>OY987208.1:22391596-22426330 GCA_963920795.1 Eutolmus rufibarbis | reverse complement strand
GTTTGAAGTTGCAGTTTGAAGTTGAAGTTTGAAGTTAAAGTTTGAAGTTGAAGTTTGATGTTTAAGTTTGAAGTTGAAGTTGAAGTTTGAAGTTGAAGTTTGAAGTTGAAGTTTGAAGTTGAAGTTTGAAGTTGAAGTTTGAAGTTGAAGTTTGAAGTTGAAGTTTGAAGTTGAAGTTGAAGTTTGAAGTTGAAGTTTGAAGTTGAAGTTTGAAGTTGAAGTTTGAAGTTGAAGTTTGAAGTTGAAGTTTGAAGTTGAAGTTTGAAGTTGAAGTTTGAAGTTTGAAGTTGAAGTTTGAAGTTGAAGTTTGAAGTTGAAGTTTGAAGTTGAAGTTTGAAGTTGAAGTTTGAAGTTGAAGTTTGAAGTTGAAGTTTGAAGTTGAAGTTTGAAGTTGAATTTTGAAGTTGAAGTTTGAAGTTGAAGTTTGAAGTTGAAGTTTGAAGTTGAAGTTTGAAGTTGAAGTTTGAAGTTGAAGTTTGAAGTTGAAGTTGAAGTTTGAAGTTGAAGTTTGAAGTTGAAGTTTGAAGTTGAAGTTTGAAGTTGAAGTTTGAAGTTGAAATTTGAAGTTGAAGTTTGAAGTTGAAGTTTGAAGTTGAAGTTTGATGTTTAAGTTTGAAGTTGAAGTTGAAGTTGAAGTTTGAAGTTGAAGTTTGATGTTTAAGTTTGAAGTTGAAGTTGAAGTTTGAAGTTGAAGTTTGAAGTTGAAGTTTGAAGTTGAAGTTTGAAGTTGAAGTTTGAAGTTGAAGTTTGAAGTTGAAGTTTGAAGTTGAAGTTTGAAGTTGAAGTTTGAAGTTGAAGTTTGAAGTTGAAGTTTGAAGTTGAAGTTTGAAGTTGAAGTTTGAAGTTGAAGTTTGAAGTTGAAGTTTGAAGTTTGAAGTTGAAGTTTGAAGTTGAAGTTTGAAGTTGAAGTTTGAAGTTGAAGTTTGAAGTTGAAGTTTGAAGTTGAAGTTTGAAGTTGAAGTTTGAAGTTGAAGTTTGAAGTTGAAGTTTGAAGTTGAAGTTTGAAGTTTGAAGTTGAAGTTTGAAGTTGAAGTTTGAAGTTGAAGTTTGAAGTTGAAGTTTGAAGTTGAAGTTTGAAGTTGAAGTTTGAAGTTGAAGTTTGAAGTTGAAGTTTGAAGTTGAATTTTGAAGTTGAAGTTTGAAGTTGAAGTTTGAAGTTGAAGTTTGAAGTTGAAGTTTGAAGTTGAAGTTTGAAGTTGAAGTTGAAGTTTGAAGTTGAAGTTTGAAGTTGAAGTTTGAAGTTGAAGTTTGAAGTTGAAGTTTGAAGTTGAAATTTGAAGTTGAAGTTTGAAGTTGAAGTTTGAAGTTGAAGTTTGATGTTTAAGTT
Source organism: Eutolmus rufibarbis (assembly GCA_963920795.1). Classification (NCBI taxonomy): domain Eukaryota; kingdom Metazoa; phylum Arthropoda; class Insecta; order Diptera; family Asilidae; genus Eutolmus; species Eutolmus rufibarbis. The sequence continues at coordinate 22,425,003 of OY987208.1, read as the reverse complement.
TGAAGTTGAAGTTGAAGTTGAAGTTTGAAGTTGAAGTTTGATGTTTAAGTTTGAAGTTGAAGTTGAAGTTTGAAGTTGAAGTTTGAAGTTGAAGTTTGAAGTTGAAGTTTGAAGTTGAAGTTTGAAGTTGAAGTTTGAAGTTGAAGTTTGAAGTTGAAGTTTGAAGTTGAAGTTTGAAGTTGAAGTTTGAAGTTGAAGTTTGAAGTTTGAAGTTGAAGTTTGAAGTTGAAGTTTGAAGTTGAAGTTTGAAGTTGAAGTTTGAAGTTGAAGTTGAAGTTGAAGTTTGATGTTTAAGTTTGAAGTTGAAGTTTGATGTTTAAGTTTGAAGTTGAAGTTGAAGTTGAAGTTTGAAGTTGAAGTTTGATGTTTAAGTTTGAAGTTGAAGTTGAAGTTTGAAGTTGAAGTTTGAAGTTGAAGTTTGAAGTTGAAGTTTGAAGTTGAAGTTTGAAGTTGAAGTTTGAAGTTGAAGTTTGAAGTTGAAGTTTGAAGTTGAAGTTTGAAGTTGAAGTTTGAAGTTGAAGTTTGATGTTTAAGTTTGAAGTTGAAGTTGAAGTTTGAAGTTGCAGTTTGAAGTTGAAGTTTGAAGTTAAAGTTTGAAGTTGAAGTTTGATGTTTAAGTTTGAAGTTGAAGTTGAAGTTTGAAGTTGAAGTTTGAAGTTGAAGTTTGAAGTTGAAGTTTGAAGTTGAAGTTTGAAGTTGAAGTTTGAAGTTGAAGTTTGAAGTTGAAGTTGAAGTTTGAAGTTGAAGTTTGAAGTTGAAGTTTGAAGTTGAAGTTTGAAGTTGAAGTTTGAAGTTGAAGTTTGAAGTTGAAGTTTGAAGTTGAAGTTTGAAGTTTGAAGTTGAAGTTTGAAGTTGAAGTTTGAAGTTGAAGTTTGAAGTTGAAGTTTGAAGTTGAAGTTTGAAGTTGAAGTTTGAAGTTGAAGTTTGAAGTTGAAGTTTGAAGTTGAATTTTGAAGTTGAAGTTTGAAGTGAAGTTTGAAGTTGAAGTTTGAAGTTGAAGTTTGAAGTTGAAGTTTGAAGTTGAAGTTGAAGTTTGAAGTTGAAGTTTGAAGTTGAAGTTTGAAGTTGAAGTTTGAAGTTGAAGTTTGAAGTTGAAATTTGAAGTTGAAGTTTGAAGTTGAAGTTTGAAGTTGAAGTTTGATGTTTAAGTTTGAAGTTGAAGTTGAAGTTGAAGTTTGAAGTTGAAGTTTGATGTTTAAGTTTGAAGTTGAAGTTGAAGTTTGAAGTTGAAGTTTGAAGTTGAAGTTTGAAGTTGAAGTTTGAAGTTGAAGTTTGAAGTTGAAGTTTGAAGTTGAAGTTTGAAGTTGAAGTTTGAAGTTGAAGTTTGAAGTTGAAGTTTGAAGTTGAAGTTTGAAGTTGAAGTTTGAAGTTGAAGTTTGAAGTTGAAGTTTGAAGTTGAAGTTTGAAGTTTGAAGTTGAAGTTTGAAGTTGAAGTTTGAAGTTGAAGTTTGAAGTTGAAGTTTGAAGTTGAAGTTTGAAGTTGAAGTTTGAAGTTGAAGTTTGAAGTTGAAGTTTGAAGTTGAAGTTTGAAGTTGAAGTTTGAAGTTTGAAGTTGAAGTTTGAAGTTGAAGTTTGAAGTTGAAGTTTGAAGTTGAAGTTTGAAGTTGAAGTTTGAAGTTGAAGTTTGAAGTTGAAGTTTGAAGTTGAAGTTTGAAGTTGAATTTTGAAGTTGAAGTTTGAAGTTGAAGTTTGAAGTTGAAGTTTGAAGTTGAAGTTTGAAGTTGAAGTTTGAAGTTGAAGTTGAAGTTTGAAGTTGAAGTTTGAAGTTGAAGTTTGAAGTTGAAGTTTGAAGTTGAAGTTTGAAGTTGAAATTTGAAGTTGAAGTTTGAAGTTGAAGTTTGAAGTTGAAGTTTGATGTTTAAGTTTGAAGTTGAAGTTGAAGTTGAAGTTTGAAGTTGAAGTTTGATGTTTAAGTTTGAAGTTGAAGTTGAAGTTTGAAGTTGAAGTTTGAAGTTGAAGTTTGAAGTTGAAGTTTGAAGTTGAAGTTTGAAGTTGAAGTTTGAAGTTGAAGTTTGAAGTTGAAGTTTGAAGTTGAAGTTTGAAGTTGAAGTTTGAAGTTGAAGTTTGAAGTTGAAGTTTGAAGTTGAAGTTTGAAGTTGAAGTTTGAAGTTGAAGTTTGAAGTTTGAAGTTGAAGTTTGAAGTTGAAGTTTGAAGTTGAAGTTTGAAGTTGAAGTTTGAAGTTGAAGTTTGAAGTTGAAGTTTGAAGTTGAAGTTTGAAGTTGAAGTTTGAAGTTGAAGTTTGAAGTTGAAGTTTGAAGTTGAAGTTTGAAGTTGAAGTTTGAAGTTGAAGTTTGAAGTTTAAGTTTGAAGTTGAAGTTTGAAGTTGAAGTTTGATGTTTAAGTTTGAAGTTGAAGTTGAAGTTTGAAGTTGAAGTTTGAAGTTGAAGTTTGAAGTTAAAGTTTGAAGTTGAAGTTTGAAGTTGAAGTTTGAAGTTGAAGTTTGAAGTTGAAGTTTGAAGTTGAAGTTTGAAGTTGAAGTTTGAAGTTGAAGTTTGAAGTTGAAGTTTGAAGTTGAAGTTTAAGTTTAAGTTTGAAGTTGAAGTTTGAAGTTGAAGTTTGATGTTTAAGTTTGAAGTTGAAATTTAAGTTTGAAGTTGAAGTTTGAAGTTGAAGTTTGAAGTTGAAGTTTGAAGTTGAAGTTTGAAGTTGAAGTTTGAAGTTGAAGTTTGAGGTTGAAGTTTGAAGTTGAAGTTTGAAGTTGAAGTTTGAAGTTGAAGTTTGAAGTTGAAGTTTGAAGTTGAAGTTTGAAGTTGAAGTTTGAAGTTGAAGTTTGAAGTTGAAGTTTGAAGTTGAGGTTTGAAGTTGAAGTTTGAATTTGAAGTTTGAAGTTGAAGTTTGAAGTTGAGGTTTGAAGTTGAAGTTTGAAGTTGAAGTTTGAAATTGAAGTTTGAAATTGAAGTTTGAAGTTGAAGTTTGAAGTTGAAGTTTGATGTTTAAGTTTGAAGTTGAAGTTGAAGTTGAAGTTTGAAGTTGGAGTTTGAAGTTGAAGTTTGATGTTTAACTTTGAAGTTGAAGTTGAAGTTTGAAGTTGAAGTTTGAAGTTGAAGTTTGACGTTGATGTTTGAAGTTGCATTTTGAGGTTGAAGTTTGAAGTTGAAGTTTGAAGTTGAAGTTTGAAGTTGAAGTTTGAAGTTGAAGTTTGAAGTTGAAGTTTGATGTTTAAGTTTGAAGTTGAAGTTGAAGTTGAAGTTTGAAGTTGGAGTTTGAAGTTGAAGTTTGATGTTTAACTTTGAAGTTGAAGTTGAAGTTTGAAGTTGAAGTTTGAAGTTGAAGTTTGAAGTTGAAGTTTGATGTTTAAGTTTGAAGTTGAAGTTGAAGTTTGAAGTTGAAGTTTGAAGTTGAAGTTTGATGTTTAAATTTGAAGTTGAAGTTTGAAGTTGAAGTTTGAAGTTGAAGTTTGAAGTTGAAGTTTGAAGTTGAAGTTTGAAGTTGAATTTTGAAGTTGAAGTTTGAAGTTGAAGTTTGAAGTTGAAGTTTGAAGTTGAAGTTTGAAGTTGAAGTTTGAAGTTGAAGTTGAAGTTTGAAGTTGAAGTTTGAAGTTGAAGTTTGAAGTTGAAGTTTGAAGTTGAAGTTTGAAGTTGAAGTTTGAAGTTGAAGTTTGAAGTTGAAGTTTGATGTTTAAGTTTGAAGTTGAAGTTTGATGTTTAAGTTTGAAGTTGAAGTTGAAGTTGAAGTTTGATGTTTAAGTTTGAAGTTGAAGTTTGAAGTTGAAGTTTGAAGTTGAAGTTTGAAGTTAAAGTTTGAAGTTGAAGTTTGATGTTTAAGTTTGAAGTTGAAGTTGAAGTTTGAAGTTGAAGTTTGAAGTTGAAGTTTGAAGTTGAAGTTTGAAGTTGAAGTTTGAAGTTGAAGTTTGAAGTTGAAGTTTGAAGTTGAAGTTTGAAGTTGAAGTTTGAAGTTGAAGTTTGAAGTTGAAGTTTGAAGTTGAAGTTTGAAGTTGAAGTTTGAAGTTGAAGTTTGAAGTTGAAGTTTGAAGTTGAAGTTTGAAGTTGAAGTTTGAAGTTTGAAGTTGAAGTTTGAAGTTGAAGTTTGAAGTTGAAGTTTGAAGTTGAAGTTTGAAGTTGAAGTTTGAAGTTGAAGTTTGAAGTTGAAGTTTGAAGTTGAAGTTTGAAGTTGAATTTTGAAGTTGAAGTTTGAAGTTGAAGTTTGAAGTTGAAGTTTGAAGTTGAAGTTTGAAGTTGAAGTTTCAAGTTGAAGTTGAAGTTTGAAGTTGAAGTTTGAAGTTGAAGTTTGAAGTTGAAGTTTGAAGTTGAAGTTTGAAGTTGAAATTTGAAGTTGAAGTTTGAAGTTGAAGTTTGAAGTTGAAGTTTGATGTTTAAGTTTGAAGTTGAAGTTGAAGTTGAAGTTTGAAGTTGAAGTTTGATGTTTAAGTTTGAAGTTGAAGTTGAAGTTTGAAGTTGAAGTTTGAAGTTGAAGTTTGAAGTTGAAGTTTGAAGTTGAAGTTTGAAGTTGAAGTTTGAAGTTGAAGTTTGAAGTTGAAGTTTGAAGTTGTAGTTTGAAGTTGAAGTTTGAAGTTGAAGTTTGAAGTTGAAGTTTGAAGTTTGAAGTTGAAGTTTGAAGTTGAAGTTTGAAGTTGAAGTTTGAAGTTGAAGTTTGAAGTTGAAGTTTGAAGTTGAAGTTTGAAGTTGAAGTTTGAAGTTGAAGTTTGAAGTTGAAGTTTGAAGTTGAAGTTTGAAGTTGAAGTTTGAAGTTGAAGTTTGAAGTTGAAGTTTGAAGTTTAAGTTTGAAGTTGAAGTTTGAAGTTGAAGTTTGATGTTTAAGTTTGAAGTTGAAGTTGAAGTTTGAAGTTGAAGTTTGAAGTTGAAGTTTGAAGTTAAAGTTTGAAGTTGAAGTTTGAAGTTGAAGTTTGAAGTTGATGTTTGAAGTTGAAGTTTGAAGTTGAAGTTTGAAGTTGAAGTTTGAAGTTGAAGTTTGAAGTTGAAGTTTGAAGATGAAGTTTAAGTTTAAGTTTGAAGTTGAAGTTTGAAGTTGAAGTTTGATGTTTAAGTTTGAAGTTGAAATTTAAGTTTGAAGTTGAAGTTTGAAGTTGAAGTTTGAAGTTGAAGTTTGAAGTTGGAGTTTGAAGTTGAAGTTTGAAGTTGAAGTTTGAAGTTGAAGTTTGAAGTTGAAGTTTGAAGTTGAAGTTTGAAGTTGAAGTTTGAAGTTGAAGTTTGAAGTTGAAGTTTGAAGTTGAAGTTTGAAGTTGAAGTTTGAAGTTGAAGTTTGAAGTTGAGGTTTGAAGTTGAAGTTTGAATTTGAAGTTTGAAGTTGAAGTTTGAAGTTGAGGTTTGAAGTTGAAGTTTGAAGTTGAAGTTTGAAATTGAAGTTTGAAATTGAAGTTTGAAGTTGAAGTTTGAAGTTGAAGTTTGATGTTTAAGTTTGAAGTTGAAGTTGAAGTTGAAGTTTGAAGTTGGAGTTTGAAGTTGAAGTTTGATGTTTAACTTTGAAGTTGAAGTTGAAGTTTGAAGTTGAAGTTTGAAGTTGAAGTTTGACGTTGATGTTTGAAGTTGCATTTTGAGGTTGAAGTTTGAAGTTGAAGTTTGAAGTTGAAGTTTGAAGTTGAAGTTTGAAGTTGAAGTTTGAAGTTGAAGTTTGATGTTTAAGTTTGAAGTTGAAGTTGAAGTTGAAGTTTGAAGTAGGAGTTTGAAGTTGAAGTTTGATGTTTAACTTTGAAGTTGAAGTTGAAGTTTGAAGTTGAAGTTTGAAGTTGAAGTTTGAAGTTGAAGTTTGATGTTTAAGTTTGAAGTTGAAGTTGAAGTTTGAAGTTGAAGTTTGAAGTTGAAGTTTGATGTTTAAATTTGAAGTTGAAGTTTGAAGTTGAAGTTTGAAGTTGAAGTTTGAAGTTGAAGTTTGAAGTTGAAGTTTGAAGTTGAAGTTTGAAGTTGAAGTTTGAAGTTGAAGTTTGAAGTTAAAGTTTGAAGTTGAAGTTTGAAGTTGAAGTTTGAAGTTGAAGTTTAAAGTTGAAGTTTGACGTTTAAGTTTGAAGTTGAAGTTGAAGTTTGAAGTTGAAGTTTAAGTTGAAGTTTGAAGTTGAAGTTGAAGTTTTAAATTTGAAGTTGAAGTTTGAAGTTGAAGTTTGAAGTTGAAGTTTGAAGTTGAAGTTTGAAGTTGAAGTTTGAAGTTGAAGTTTGAAGTTGAAGTTTGATGTTGAAGTTTGAAGTTGAAGTTTGAAGTTGAAGTTTGAAGTTGAAGTTTGAAGTTGAAGTTTGAAGTTGAAGTTTGAAGTTGAAGTTTGAAGTTGAAGTTTGAAGTTGAAGTTTGAAGTTGAAGTTTGAAATTGAAGTTTGAAGTTGAAGTTTGAAATTAAAGTTTGAAGTTGAAGTTTGAAGTTGAAATTTGAAGTTGAAGTTTGAAGTTGAAGTTTGAAGTTGAAGTTTGAAGTTGAAGTTTGAAGTTGAAGTTTGATGTTGAAGTTTGAAGTTGAAATTTGATGTTTAAGTTTGAAGTTGAAGTTTAAAGTTGAAATTTGAAGTTTAAGTTTGTAGTTGAAGTTGAAGTTGAAGTTTGAAGTTGAAGTTTGAAGTTGAAGTTTGAAATTAAAGTTTGAAGTTGAAGTTTGAAGTTGAAATTTGAAGTTGAAGTTTGAAGTTGAAGTTTGAAGTTGAAGTTTGAAGTTGAAGCTTGATGTTTAAGTTTGAAGTTGAAGTTGAAGTTGAAGTTGAAGTTTGAAGTTGAAGTTTGATGTTTAAGTTTGAAGTTGAAGTTGAAGTTTGAAGTTGAAGTTTGAAGTTGAAGTTTGAAGTTGAAGTTTGAAGTTGAAGTTTGAAGTTGAAGTTTGAAGTTGAAGTTTGAAGTTGAAGTTGAAGTTTGAAGTTGAAGTTTGAAGTTGAAGTTTGAAGTTGAAGTTGAAGTTGAAGTTTGAAGTTTGAAGTTGAAGTTTGAAGTTGAATTTTGAAGTTGAAGTTTGAAGTTGAAGTTTGAAGTTGAAGTTGAAGTTTGAAGTTGAAGTTTGAAGTTGAAGTTTGAAGTTGAAGTTTGAAGTTGAAGTTTGAAGTTGAAGTTTGAAGTTGAAGTTTGCAGTTGAAGTTTGAAGTTGAAGTTTGAAGTTGAAGTTTGAAGTTGAAGTTTGAAGTTGAAGTTTGCTGTTGAAGTTTGAAGTTGAAGTTTGAAGTTGAAGTTTGATGTTTAAGTTTGAAGTTTGAAGTTGAAGTTTGAAGTTGAAGTTTGAAGTTGAAGTTTGAAGTTGAAGTTTGAAGTTGAAGTTTGAAGTTGAAGTTTGAAGTTGAAGTTTGAAGTTGAAGTTTGAAGTTGAAGTTTGATGTTTAAGTTTGAAGTTGAAGTTGAAGTTTGAAGTTGAAGTTTGAAGTTGAAGTTTGATGTTTAAGTTTGAAGTTGAAGTTGAAGTTTGAAGTTGAAGTTTGAAGTTGAAGTTTGAAGTTGAAGTTTGAAGTTGAAGTTTAAAGTTGAAGTTTGAAGTTGAAGTTTGAAGTTGAAGTTTGAAGTTGAAGTTTGAAGTTGGAATTTGAAGTTGAAGTTTGAAGTTGAAGTTTGAAGTTGAAGTTTGATGTTTAAGTTTGAAGTTGAAGTTGAAGTTTGGAGTTGAAGTTTGAAGTTGAAGTTTGAAGTTGAAGTTTGAAGTTGAAGTTTGAAGTTGAAGTTTGAAGTTGAAGTTTGAAGTTGAAGTTTGAAGTTGAAATTTGAAGTTGAAGTTTGAAGTTGAAGTTTGAAGTTGAAGTTTGAAGTTGAAGTTTGAAGTTGAAGTTTGAAGTTGAAGTTTGAAGTTGAAGTTTGAAGTTGAAGTTTGAAGTTGAAGTTTGAAGTTGAAGTTGAAGTTTGAAGTTGAAGTTTGATGTTTAAGTTTGAAGTTGAAGTTTGAAGTTGAAGTTTGAAGTTGAAGTTTGAAGTTGAAGTTGAAGTTGAAGTTGAAGTTTGAAGTTTGAAGTTGAAGTTTGAAGTTGAACTTTGAAGTTGAAGTTTGAAGTTGAAGTTTGAAGTTGAAGTTTGATGTTTAAGTTTGAAGTTGAAGTTGAAGTTTGAAGTTGAAGTTTGAAGTTGAAGTTTGAAGTGAAGTTTGAAAAGTTGAAGTTTGAAGTTGAAGTTTGAAGTTGAAGTTTGAAGTTGAAGTTTGAAGTTGAAGTTTGAAGTTGAAGTTTGAAGTTTGAAGTTGAAGTTTGAAGTTGAAGTTTGAAGTTGAAGTTGAAGTTTGAAGTTGAAGTTTGAAGTTGAAGTTTGAGGTTGAAGTTTGAAGTTGAAGTTTGAAGTTGAAGTTTGAAGTTGAAGTTTGATGTTGAAGTTTGAAGTTGAAGTTTGAAGTTGAAATTTGAAGTTGAAGTTTGAAGTTGAAGTTTGAAGTTGAAGTTTGAAGTTGAAGTTTGAAGTTGAAGTTTGAAGTTGAAGTTTGAAGTTGAGGTTTGAAGTTGAAGTTTGAAGTTGAAGTTTGAAATTGACGTTTGAAATTGAAGTTTGAAATTGAAGTTTGAAGTTGAAGTTTGATGTTTAAGTTTGAAGTTGAAGTTGAAGTTGAAGTTTGAAGTTGGAGTTTGAAGTTGAAGTTTGATGTTTAACTTTGAAGTTGAAGTTGTAGTTTGAAGTTGAAGTTTGAAGTTGATGTTTGAAGTTGCATTTTGAGGTTGAAGTTTGAAGTTGAAGTTTGAAGTTGAAGTTTGAAGTTGAAGTTTGAAGTTGAAGTTTGAAGTTGAAGTTTGATGTTTAAGTTTGAAGTTGAAGTTGAAGTTGAATTTTGAAGTTGGAGTTTGAAGTTGAAGTTTGATGTTTAACTTTGAAGTTGAAGTTGAAGTTTGAAGTTGAAGTTTGAAGTTGAAGTTTGAAGTTGAAGTTTGATGTTTAAGTTTGAAGTTGAAGTTGAAGTTTGAAGTTGAAGTTTGAAGTTGAAGTTTGATGTTTAAATTTGAAGTTGAAGTTTGAAGTTGAAGTTTGAAGTTGAAGTTTGAAGTTGAAGTTTGAAGTTGAAGTTTGAAGTTGAAGTTTGAAGTTGAAGTTTGAAGTTGAAGTTTGAAGTTAAAGTTTGAAGTTGAAGTTTGAAGTTGAAGTTTGAAGTTGAAGTTTGAAGTTGAAGTTTGACGTTTAAGTTTGAAGTTGAAGTTGAAGTTTGAAGTTGAAGTTTAAGTTGAAGTTTGAAGTTGAAGTTGAAGTTTGAAATTTGAAGTTGAAGTTTGAAGTTGAAGTTTGAAGTTGAAGTTTGAAGTTGAAGTTTGAAGTTGAAGTTTGAAGTTGAAGTTTGAAGTTGAAGTTTGAAGTTGAAGTTTGAAGTTGAAGTTTGAAGTTGAAGTTTGAAGTTGAAGTTTGAAGTTGAAGTTTGAAGTTGAAGTTTGAAGTTGAAGTTTGAAGTTGAAGTTTGAAGTTGAAGTTTGAAGTTGAAGTTTGAAGTTGAAGTTTGAAGTTGAAGTTTGAAATTGAAGTTTGAAGTTGAAGTTTGAAATTAAAGTTTGAAGTTGAAGTTTGAAGTTGAAATTTGAAGTTGAAGTTTGAAGTAGAAGTTTGAAGTTGAAGTTTGAAGTTGAAGTTTGAAGTTGAAGTTTGATGTTGAAGTTTGAAGTTGAAATTTGATGTTTAAGTTTGAAGTTGAAGTTTGAAGTTGAAATTTGAAGTTTAAGTTTGTAGTTGAAGTTGAAGTTTGAAGTTGAAGTTTGAAGTTGAAGTTTGAAATTAAAGTTTGAAGTTGAAGTTTGAAGTTGAAATTTGAAGTTGAAGTTTGAAGTTGAAGTTTGAAGTTGAAGTTTGAAGTTGAAGTTTGATGTTTAAGTTTGAAGTTGAAGTTGAAGTTGAAGTTTGAAGTTGAAGTTTGATGTTTAAGTTTGAAGTTGAAGTTGAAGTTTGAAGTTGAAGTTTGAAGTTGAAGTTTGAAGTTGAAGTTTGAAGTTGAAGTTTGAAGTTGAAGTTTGAAGTTGAAGTTTGAAGTTGAAGTTTGAAGTTGAAGTTTGAAGTTGAAGTTTGAAGTTGAAGTTTGAAGTTGAAGTTTGAAGTTGAAGTTTGAAGTTGAAGTTTGAAGTTGAAGTTTGAAGTTGAAGTTTGAAGTTGAAGTTTGAAGTTGAAGTTTGAAGTTGAAGTTTGATGTTTAAGTTTGAAGTTGAAGTTTGAAGTTGAAGTTTGAAGTTGAAGTTTGAAGTTGAAGTTTGAAGTTGAAGTTTGATGTTTAAGTTTGAAGTTGAAGTTGAAGTTTGAAGTTGAAGTTTGAAGTTGAAGTTTGAAGTTAAAGTTTGAAGTTGAAGTTTGATGTTTAAGTTTGAAGTTGAAGTTGAAGTTTGAAGTTGAAGTTTGAAGTTGAAGTTTGAAGTTGAAGTTTGAAGTTGAAGTTTGAAGTTGAAGTTTGATGTTTAAGTTTGAAGTTGAAGTTTGATGTTTAAGTTTGAAGTTGAAGTTGAAGTTGAAGTTTGAAGTTGAAGTTTGATGTTTAAGTTTGAAGTTGAAGTTGAAGTTTGAAGTTGAAGTTTGAAGTTGAAGTTTGAAGTTGAAGTTTGAAGTTGAAGTTTGAAGTTGAAGTTTGAAGTTGAAGTTTGAAGTTGAAGTTTGAAGTTGAAGTTTGAAGTTGAAGTTTGAAGTTGAAGTTTGAAGTTGAAGTTTGATGTTTAAGTTTGAAGTTGAAGTTTGAAGTTGAAGTTTGAAGTTGAAGTTTGAAGTTGAAGTTTGAAGTTGAAGTTTGAAGTTGAAGTTTGATGTTTAAGTTTGAAGTTGAAGTTGAAGTTTGAAGTTGAAGTTTGAAGTTGAAGTTTGAAGTTAAAGTTTGAAGTTGAAGTTTGATGTTTAAGTTTGAAGTTGAAGTTGAAGTTTGAAGTTGAAGTTTGAAGTTGAAGTTTGAAGTTGAAGTTTGAAGTTGAAGTTTGAAGTTGAAGTTTGAAGTTGAAGTTTGAAGTTGAAGTTTGAAGTTGAAGTTTGAAGTTGAAGTTTGAAGTTGAAGTTTGAAGTTGAAGTTTGAAGTTGAAGTTTGAAGTTGAAGTTTGAAGTTGAAGTTTGAAGTTGAAGTTTGAAGTTGAAGTTTGAAGTTTGAAGTTGAAGTTTGAAGTTGAAGTTTGAAGTTGAAGTTTGAAGTTGAAGTTTGAAGTTGTTTGAAGTTGAAGTTTGAAGTTGAAGTTTGAAGTTGAATTTTGAAGTTGAAGTTTGAAGTTGAAGTTTGAAGTTGAAGTTTGAAGTTGAAGTTTGAAGTTGAAGTTTGAAGTTGAAGTTGAAGTTTGAAGTTGAAGTTTGAAGTTGAAGTTTGAAGTTGAAGTTTGAAGTTGAAGTTTGAAGTTGAAATTTGAAGTTGAAGTTTGAAGTTGAAGTTTGAAGTTGAAGTTTGATGTTTAAGTTTGAAGTTGAAGTTGAAGTTGAAGTTTGAAGTTGAAGTTTGATGTTTAAGTTTGAAGTTGAAGTTGAAGTTTGAAGTTGAAGTTTGAAATTGAAGTTTGAAGTTGAAGTTTGAAGTTGAAGTTTGAAGTTGAAGTTTGAAGTTGAAGTTTGAAGTTGAAGTTTGAAGTTGAAGTTTGAAGTTGAAGTTTGAAGTTGAAGTTTGAAGTTGAAGTTTGAAGTTTGAAGTTGAAGTTTGAAGTTGAAGTTTGAAGTTGAAGTTTGAAGTTGAAGTTTGAAGTTGAAGTTTGAAGTTGAAGTTTGAAGTTGAAGTTTGAAGTTGAAGTTTGAAGTTGAAGTTTGAAGTTGAAGTTTGAAGTTGAAGTTTGAAGTTGAAGTTTGAAGTTTAAGTTTGAAGTTGAAGTTTGAAGTTGAAGTTTGATGTTTAAGTTTGAAGTTGAAGTTGAAGTTTGAAGTTGAAGTTTGAAGTTGAAGTTTGAAGTTAAAGTTTGAAGTTGAAGTTTGAAGTTGAAGTTTGAAGTTGAAGTTTGAAGTTGAAGTTTGAAGTTGAAGTTTGAAGTTGAAGTTTGAAGTTGAAGTTTGAAGTTGAAGTTTGAAGTTGAAGTTTAAGTTTAAGTTTGAAGTTGAAGTTTGAAGTTGAAGTTTGATGTTTAAGTTTGAAGTTGAAATTTAAGTTTGAAGTTGAAGTTTGAAGTTGAAGTTTGAAGTTGAAGTTTGAAGTTGAAGTTTGAAGTTGAAGTTTGAGGTTGAAGTTTGAAGTTGAAGTTTGAAGTTGAAGTTTGAAGTTGAAGTTTGAAGTTGAAGTTTGAAGTTGAAGTTTGAATTTGAAGTTTGAAGTTGAAGTTTGAAGTTGAGGTTTGAAGTTGAAGTTTGAATTTGAAGTTTGAAGTTGAAGTTTGAAGTTGAGGTTTGAAGTTGAAGTTTGAAGTTGAAGTTTGAAATTGAAGTTTGAAATTGAAGTTTGAAGTTGAAGTTTGAAGTTGAAGTTTGATGTTTAAGTTTGAAGTTGAAGTTGAAGTTGAAGTTTGAAGTTGGAGTTTGAAGTTGAAGTTTGATATTTAACTTTGAAGTTGAAGTTGAAGTTTGAAGTTGAAGTTTGAAGTTGAAGTTTGACGTTGATGTTTGAAGTTGCATTTTGAGGTTGAAGTTTGAAGTTGAAGTTTGAAGTTGAAGTTTGAAGTTGAAGTTTGAAGTTGAAGTTTGATGTTCAAGTTTGAAGTTGAAGTTGAAGTTGAAGTTTGAAGTTGGAGTTTGAAGTTGAAGTTTGATGTTTAACTTTGAAGTTGAAGTTGAAGTTTGAAGTTGAAGTTTGAAGTTGAAGTTTGAAGTTGAAGTTTGATGTTTAAGTTTGAAGTTGAAGTTGAAGTTTGAAGTTGAAGTTTGAAGTTGAAGTTTGATGTTTAAATTTGAAGTTGAAGTTTGAAGTTGAAGTTTGAAGTTGAAGTTTGAAGTTGAAGTTTGAAGTTGAAGTTTGAAGTTGAATTTTGAAGATGAAGTTTGAAGTTGAAGTTTGAAGTTGAAGTTTGAAGTTGAAGTTTGAAGTTGAAGTTTGAAGTTGAAGTTGAAGTTTGAAGTTGAAGTTTGAAGTTGAAGTTTGAAGTTGAAGTTTGAAGTTGAAGTTTGAAGTTGAAGTTTGAAGTTGAAGTTTGAAGTTGAAGTTTGATGTTTAAGTTTGAAGTTGAAGTTTGATGTTTAAGTTTGAAGTTGAAGTTGAAGTTGAAGTTTGATGTTTAAGTTTGAAGTTGAAGTTGAAGTTTGAAGTTGAAGTTTGAAGTTGAAGTTTGAAGTTAAAGTTTGAAGTTGAAGTTTGATGTTTAAGTTTGAAGTTGAAGTTGAAGTTTGAAGTTGTAGTTTGAAGTTGAAGTTTGAAGTTGTAGTTTGAAGTTGAAGTTTGAAGTTGAAGTTTGAAGTTGAAGTTTGAAGTTGAAGTTTGAAGTTGAAGTTTGAAGTTGAAGTTTGTAGTTGAAGTTTGAAGTTGAAGTTTGAAGTTTGAAGTTGAAGTTTGAAGTTGAAGTTTGAAGTTGAAGTTTGAAGTTGAAGTTTGAAGTTGAAGTTTGAAGTTGAAGTTTGAAGTTGAAGTTTGAAGTTGAAGTTTGAAGTTGAATTTTGAAGTTGAAGTTTGAAGTTGAAGTTTGAAGTTGAAGTTTGAAGTTGAAGTTTGAAGTTGAAGTTTGAAGTTGAAGTTGAAGTTTGAAGTTTGAAGTTGAAGTTTGAAGTTGAAGTTTGAAGTTGAAGTTTGAAGTTGAAGTTTGAAGTTGAAATTTGAAGTTGAAGTTTGAAGTTGAAGTTTGAAGTTGAAGTTTGAAGTTGAAGTTTGAAGTTGAAGTTTGAAGTTGAAGTTTGAAGTTTGAAGTTGAAGTTTGAAGTTGAAGTTTGAAGTTGAAGTTTGAAGTTGAAGTTTGAAGTTGAAGTTTGAAGTTGAAGTTTGAAGTTGAAGTTTGAAGTTGAAGTTTGAAGTTGAATTTTGAAGTTGAAGTTTGAAGTTGAAGTTTGAAGTTGAAGTTTGAAGTTGAAGTTTGAAGTTGAATTTTGAAGTTGAAGTTTGAAGTTGAAGTTTGAAGTTGAAGTTTGAAGTTGAAGTTTGAAGTTGAAGTTTGAAGTTGAAGTTGAAGTTTGAAGTTGAAGTTTGAAGTTGAAGTTTGAAGTTAAAGTTTGAAGTTGAAGTTTGAAGTTGAAGTTTGAAGTTGATGTTTGAAGTTGAAGTTTGAAGTTGAAGTTTGAAGTTGAAGTTTGAAGTTGAAGTTTGAAGTTGAAGTTTGAAGTTGAAGTTTAAGTTTAAGTTTGAAGTTGAAGTTTGAAGTTGAAGTTTGATGTTTAAGTTTGAAGTTGAAATTTAAGTTTGAAGTTGAAGTTTGAAGTTGAAGTTTGAAGTTGAAGTTTGAAGTTGAAGTTTGAAGTTGAAGTTTGAAGTTGAAGTTTGAAGTTGAAGTTTGAAGTTGAAGTTTGAAGTTGAGGTTTGAAGTTGAAGTTTGAATTTGAAGTTTGAAGTTGAAGTTTGAAGTTGAGGTTTGAAGTTGAAGTTTGAAGTTGAAGTTTGAAATTGAAGTTTGAAATTGAAGTTTGAAGTTGAAGTTTGAAGTTGAAGTTTGATGTTTAAGTTTGAAGTTGAAGTTTGAAGTTGAAGTTTGAAGTTGAAGTTTGAAGTTGAAGTTTGAAGTTGAAGTTTGAAGTTGAAGTTTGAAGTTGAAGTTTGAAGTTGAAGTTTGAAGTTTAAGTTTGAAGTTGAAGTTTGAAGTTGAAGTTTGATGTTTAAGTTTGAAGTTGAAGTTGAAGTTTGAAGTTGAAGTTTGAAGTTGAAGTTTGAAGTTAAAGTTTGAAGTTGAAGTTTGAAGTTGAAGTTTGAAGTTGATGTTTGAAGTTGAAGTTTGAAGTTGAAGTTTGAAGTTGAAGTTTGAAGTTGAAGTTTGAAGTTGAAGTTTGAAGTTGAAGTTTAAGTTTAAGTTTGAAGTTGAAGTTTGAAGTTGAAGTTTGATGTTTAAGTTTGAAGTTGAAATTTAAGTTTGAAGTTGAAGTTTGAAGTTGAAGTTTGAAGTTGAAGTTTGAAGTTGAAGTTTGAAGTTGAAGTTTGAAGTTGAAGTTTGAAGTTGAAGTTTGAAGTTGAAGTTTGAAGTTGAAGTTTGAAGTTGAAGTTTGAAGTTGAAGTTTGAAGTTGAAGTTTGAAGTTGAAGTTTGAAGTTGAAGTTTGAAGTTGAAGTTTGAAGTTGAAGTTTGATGTTTAAGTTTGAAGTTGAAGTTTGAAGTTGAAGTTTGAAGTTGAAGTTTGAAGTTGAAGTTTGAAGTTGAAGTTTGAAGTTGAGGTTTGATGTTTAAGTTTGAAGTTGAAGTTGAAGTTTGAAGTTGAAGTTTGAAGTTGAAGTTTGAAGTTAAAGTTTGAAGTTGAAGTTTGATGTTTAAGTTTGAAGTTGAAGTTGAAGTTTGAAGTTGAAGTTTGAAGTTGAAGTTTGAAGTTGAAGTTTGAAGTTGAAGTTTGAAGTTGAAGTTTGATGTTTAAGTTTGAAGTTGAAGTTTGATGTTTAAGTTTGAAGTTGAAGTTGAAGTTGAAGTTGAAGTTGAAGTTGAAGTTTGATGTTTAAGTTTGAAGTTGAAGTTGAAGTTTGAAGTTGAAGTTTGAAGTTGAAGTTTGAAGTTGAAGTTTGAAGTTGAAGTTTGAAGTTGAAGTTTGAAGTTGAAGTTTGAAGTTGAAGTTTGAAGTTGAAGTTTGAAGTTGAAGTTTGAAGTTGAAGTTTGAAGTTGAAGTTTGAAGTTGAAGTTTGAAGTTGAAGTTTGAAGTTGAAGTTTGAAGTTGAAGTTTGATGTTTAAGTTTGAAGTTGAAGTTTGAAGTTGAAGTTTGAAGTTGAAGTTTGAAGTTGAAGTTTGAAGTTGAAGTTTGAAGTTGAAGTTTGATGTTTAAGTTTGAAGTTGAAGTTGAAGTTTGAAGTTGAAGTTTGAAGTTGAAGTTTGAAGTTGAATTTTGAAGTTGAAGTTTGAAGTTGAAGTTTGAAGTTGAAGTTTGAAGTTGAAGTTTGAAGTTGAAGTTTGAAGTTGAAGTTGAAGTTTGAAGTTGAAGTTTGAAGTTGAAGTTTGAAGTTAAAGTTTGAAGTTGAAGTTTGAAGTTGAAGTTTGAAGTTGATGTTTGAAGTTGAAGTTTGAAGTTGAAGTTTGAAGTTGAAGTTTGAAGTTGAAGTTTGAAGTTGAAGTTTGAAGTTGAAGTTTAAGTTTAAGTTTGAAGTTGAAGTTTGAAGTTGAAGTTTGATGTTTAAGTTTGAAGTTGAAATTTAAGTTTGAAGTTGAAGTTTGAAGTTGAAGTTTGAAGTTGAAGTTTGAAGTTGAAGTTTGAAGTTGAAGTTTGAAGTTGAAGTTTGAAGTTGAAGTTTGAAGTTGAAGTTGAAGTTTGAAGTTGAAGTTTGAAGTTGAAGTTTGAAGTTGAAGTTGAAGTTGAAGTTTGAAGTTGAAGTTTGATGTTTAAGTTTGAAGTTGAAGTTGAAGTTTGAAGTTGAAGTTTGAAGTTGAAGTTTTTTTTTTTTTTTTTTTTTTTTTTGTAAATACTTTTATTTGTCTTTTATGTATTAGACCTTACCAGGTCTCTAGCATAAGGTTTATCAAATACTTAAATCTAAGTTTAACAACTCCCTTGCCCGTGCCGAGGGTGTTGTGTGGAGGTCTGCTACATTATGCCTTTATGGTGTTGCCTGCGTAGATGAGCTTCTTTTTGATGGACCGTCGGAAGTCCTTGTACAGTTGATATACCAGGTTGAAAGCTACCAGTGAGATGAGAACGATGAGCAGCGTCTGGATGTTTCCGGGGTTCACATCGACCGGTTTTACTATGATTGAGTTGATGATTTCTCCTGTGTTATCCACCTGCTTCGTTTGCGTGCTCCCCATATTGACTGCCGGGAGCTTCGGTTGATCGGGCTATTTGTACCAGATCAATTGGGTCAATTCGCTTTAGTCGGCGGTATTTTTTTGAGGTGAGTAGCTTGCTGGCTGTTTTGTTAGGGTGAATGCCCAGGCGGTCAGCGTATTTACTGCTGAGCTTGACGGCCTCTTGTTCCACTGTATTTAGGCCCATATCTCTTAGTAGTATGTCATTGCGAACGTATTTGGGGGCTCCCAAAATGGCCCTAATTATTTTGCTTTGCGCGCGTTGGATTTTGGCTAAGTTTGTTGTTTTCGCGGTCCCCCAGAGTTGGAGTCCGTAGGTCCAAATGGGTTTTATTATGGCTTTATAGATGGTTATTTTACAGTTTAAGTCAAGTTTTGACCTACTGTTTAGAAGCCAATAGAGATTGTTATAGGTGAGTTTTATTTGTTCGCTTTTTTTGTTGATATGGGATTTCCATGTGAGTCTCCTGTCCAGGTGTAAGCCTAGATATCTAACTTCACTCTTGATGGTAACGGGTTTATTGTTTATTTTAATGGCTTTGCATGTTTGCTTTTTAAGAGTGAAGGTTATTTGTTCACACTTTGTTTCATTGAGGGTGATACCCCACTTTGATGCCCATTCATTTATGCGGTTGATATGCTGTTGGAGTTCTCTATACGCGGTCTGCAGATTAGGATGAGTGAAGAGTACTGCCGTGTCATCAGCGAATGTTGTGGTCGTTATTTGGTTGTTGGTGGGTAGGTCGGCTGTGTAGAGGAGATAAAGTGTGGGGCCAAGGACGCTTCCCTGTGGCACCCCAGCATTGATCGGATAAGATGCACTTAGATGGTCGTTATACTTCACTTTGAATGCCCTCTGGCTTATGTAGCTAGTTAGGATCTGGTGGAACTGGCCTGGGAGTAGCGTTTTGATTTTATAAAGAAGTCCATTGTGCCACACTTTGTCGAAGGCTTGTGCCACGTCGAGGAAGAGCCCTACACAATACTTTTTTCCTTCAAATGCCGTCTTTATCTCATTCACTATCTTGTGGACCTGTTCGATGGTGCTATGCCCATCTCGAAATCCGAATTGGTGATCTGGTATTACGTTGTTTGATTGTAATGCTGCCTTCATTTTTTCTAGCAGCAGTTTTTCAAATATTTTAGACAAGATGGGTAGAAGGCTAATAGGCCTGTAAGATTCTATTTTTGTCCTGTCTTTCCCAGGCTTTGGTATTATTATAATTGTGGCTAATTTCCAAGCCTTTGGATAATAATTTAAGCGAAGTATAGCATTAAAGATGTTTGTTATCCCTTTGATGCTACACATAGGGAGAGCTTTTACCAGTTTACCAGTGATACCATCATGGCCCGATGCTTTAGAGGTGTTAATGCTTGCTATTTGCCTATGTACTTCCTTGATTTTGAATTTAATTTGGTTTGTTGATGGAGTTGGAGTCATTGGAGGGAGGGTGGTCTCCGGTGGGATGGTAGGATTGAAGACTTTCGCTAGGTGCTGCGCAAAGGCCTCTGCCTTTTCTTCTGGGCTGCAAATCCAATTGCCTTTTTGATCTCTGACCGGGGCATCCGGTTGAATGGGTTTTTTAATTCGTTTGGTGGTTTTCCAGAGCGAGTAATTTGTATCAGGTAGATGGTTCAGCTCTGAGACGAACTCGTTAATGCATGCACTTTTCTCTTCCGCAAGCTTTTGTTTGAGTAGTTTAGTGGCTTGATTTAGGGATTTTTTAGCCTCAGGGGATCTGTACTGCTGCCATCTGGCCTTGGCTTTTCTTTTGTCTTTAATTAGATCAAGTATAGAGCTGTTGGCGGGGGAATATGTCCTGTCTGGGTGAGAATTTACTAATGGAGGGGTGGAGATCTCGGCGCATTCTCTGATAGCTGAGTTCATGTACTCGATTGCGTTGTCGATATCCTCAATTGACTTTAGTTTGATATGTGGGCAAAATGATTCACCTATTAGTTTTTGGAACTTCTTCCAGTTTGTTTTGTGAGACGTGAGGTTGTTGGGTCTGCATGTAATCATGGGTCTGCTGGAGAGAGTGAAAATGGTGGGCGCATGATCAGAGGATAGGTCCATTGTGGTTTCGGCGCTAATCTGGTCTGCATTGATGTTTTTATAGATGCAGAAGTCAATGATGTCTGGTATTTTCTTCCTGTCCGTTGGCCAATAGGTGGGTTTACCACCAGCTGAGCAGAGCAGATTGTTGTTGAGAATAGATTTTAATAGTTGCTTGCCTTTTGGGGTGCTGAGGCGAGATCCCCAGTGTGGGGACTTGGCATTATAATCCCCAATTGCCAGGAAGCGGTGTCCTAGGGATTGGAAGAATTTGTCGAATTCGGCTGTGGTGATGGGGTACTTAGGCGGGCAGTAGACGGCTGCTATGTTGAATTTAATCGTGCTCGCGCTTATATTTATTGCAGTGTAGTGGATGTTTTCCAGCTGCTCATTGGGCAAGCGATGGTGTTTGATTCTGCTTTTGATTAGTATTGCCGTTCCCCCGTGGGATTTATCTTGTGGGTGGTTGGTGGTGTAGCAGATGTACCCAGGGATCTTGCATTTGTTTCTGCTTGTTAAGTGTGTTTCTGATACTAACATTATATCTATTTCATTTGTGTGCATGAATTTTTCTAATTCTAGTAGGTGGCCTTTTATGCCGTTTGCATTCCATTGGGCTATTTTTATTTGGCTCATGGTTTAAGTAATTTTAATAGAATTTCTGTCTGTTTATTTAGGGTATTTTGCATTTGTTGCATCGCGGTTGTAAGTTGTTGTATATTTGCCGCTAGTGACATCAGTATCTGTGTGGTATAGTCTTGTTGGGGGTAGTGTGGCGGCACTGGGTTGTTTTTAAGTACATTGGCGTAAGAGATGGGGTTCTCGCACTGTGCTTGGGCTGCTTGGGTTATTGGACCTGCTGGGCTGTGAAAAGTGGGCCGAGGTGGATTGAGGGGTTTTGTTGTCTGGGGGTACCTTTGGGTTGTTTTGGTACGGTTTATTGTTTGATACACTGGGCACCCTCTATAGTTTGCGGTGTGACTACCGTTGCAGTTGCTGCATTTCTTTACTGAGGGATCTTCTCGGTTTTTGGTACAAGATCGTACTGGGTGGCATTCGCCACAAGCTACACAGACGCTGGTTAGCCTGCAGTAAGTTTTTGAGTGTCCGAACTGTTGACAGTTTTGACACTGTATTGGGCTATGTCGCTTGTAGGGTTCCTCTACAGATATTTTTCTGTTTAGTACATATCGAACATCATAGATGGGGTGTGTCTTGCCTTTGGGTGGTTTACTGCAGGCTGGATCAAGCTCTACCCTGAACATGGGTTGAGGTTGCTTGAACTTGTTAATTATATTTATGATAGATTTCACTTGATACCCTTGGGATTCTAGGTCTGCTTTTATTTCAGCAGGGTCTACGTTGTGGTCGATACCCTTTAGGACAACCCGCAGCCCTTTAGCGCTCTTCAATTGGTACGTGTAAAACTTTTTTCCAATTTTGTCAAGCCAGTTTACAATTTGCGTATAGGCTACCTCGCTGCTGACTTGCAGTTTGGTTTCATAAATTTCGCCTTTTTTCAGGTCAACTATGTAGTATTTATTTTTTCCTATAATTTCATCAATGCTTTTGGTAAGCGCGTTATTACTGCGTTCGCGTATGTATATAGGCGGTGGTTTATGCTGGGGTGTTGCAGGTTCTTGTTCTTCGTCAGTGCTTAGTAGTGCAAAGCTGTTACCTGTTAATGGGTCATTCGTCTTAGGTATTTTTGCCGTTGATGTGGATTTTGTGTTAGCTGGGCTACGTTTGCGCTTTTCGGTGCTGATAATGTTGAAATAGCGTTGGATTCCTGTGGGGGCAATGGCCCCTGAGTTAGGTGGGGTTTCGTCCATACAATCGTCTTGCACTAAACCACTTAATTTCACATTGGGGGCATAGAGCGGTGATTCACACGCTTTGCCTGGGTCTTTGGGTTTGCTTGAGCTTGCTAGCATTTTAGGCGACCTATGTAGGTCAATGGCACATGCACTCACTTTACAAACGCTGCACTTTGGGCTTTCGCGCCCTGGCACTACACTTCTTTTTGCTGGTCTGTGCACTTTATTTCGATTTGGGTTTGCGCGTGCGGGCATTGTACTTATTATTGATGTGTTATGCACTTTGATTATTAGGTGAGTGGCTACGCTGGGAGGTTTAAAATTTCACGTCCGTTCTCTGCGGCTGAAGTTGAAGTTTGAAGTTGAAGTTTGAAGTTGAAGTTTGAAGTTGAAGTTTGAAGTTGAAGTTTGAAGTTGAAGTTTGAAGTTGAAGTTTGAAGTTTGAAGTTGAAGTTTGAAGTTGAAGTTTGAAGTTGAAGTTTGAAGTTGAAGTTTGAAGTTGAAGTTTGAAGTTGAAGTTTAAGTTTAAGTTTGAAGTTGAAGTTTGAAGTTGAAGTTTGATGTTTAAGTTTGAAGTTGAAATTTAAGTTTGAAGTTGAAGTTTGAAGTTGAAGTTTGAAGTTGAAGTTTGAAGTTGAAGTTTGAAGTTGAAGTTTGAAGTTGAAGTTTGAGGTTGAAGTTTGAAGTTGAAGTTTGAAGTTGAAGTTTGAAGTTGAAGTTTGAAGTTGAAGTTTGAAGTTGAAGTTTGAAGTTGAAGTTTGAAGTTGAAGTTTGAAGTTGAAGTTTGAAGTTGAGGTTTGAAGTTGAAGTTTGAATTTGAAGTTTGAAGTTGAAGTTTGAAGTTGAGGTTTGAAGTTGAAGTTTGAAGTTGAAGTTTGAAATTGAAGTTTGAAATTGAAGTTTGAAGTTGAAGTTTGAAGTTGAAGTTTGATGTTTAAGTTTGAAGTTGAAGTTGAAGTTGAAGTTGAAGTTTGAAGTTGGAGTTTGAAGTTGAAGTTTGATGTTTAACTTTGAAGTTGAAGTTGAAGTTTGAAGTTGAAGTTTGAAGTTGAAGTTTGACGTTGATGTTTGAAGTTGCATTTTGAGGTTGAAGTTTGAAGTTGAAGTTTGAAGTTGAAGTTTGAAGTTGAAGTTTGAAGTTGAAGTTTGAAGTTGAAGTTTGATGTTTAAGTTTGAAGTTGAAGTTGAAGTTGAAGTTTGAAGTTGGAGTTTGAAGTTGAAGTTTGATGTTTAACTTTGAAGTTGAAGTTGAAGTTTGAAGTTGAAGTTTGAAGTTGAAGTTTGAAGTTGAAGTTTGATGTTTAAGTTTGAAGTTGAAGTTGAAGTTTGAAGTTGAAGTTTGAAGTTGAAGTTTGAAGTTGAAGTTTGAAATTGAAGTTTGAAATTGAAGTTTGAAGTTGAAGTTTGAAGTTGAAGTTTGATGTTTAAGTTTGAAGTTGAAGTTGAAGTTGAAGTTTGAAGTTGGAGTTTGAAGTTGAAGTTTGATGTTTAACTTTGAAGTTGAAGTTGAAGTTTGAAGTTGAAGTTTGAAGTTGAAGTTTGAAGTTGAAGTTTGAAGTTTGAAGTTGAAGTTTGAAGTTGAAGTTTGAAGTTGAAGTTTGAAGATGAAGTTTGATGTTTAAGTTTGAAGTTTGAAGTTGAAGTTTGATGTTTAAGTTTGAAGTTGGAGTTTGAAGTTGAAGTTTGAAGTTGAGGTTTGAAGTTGAAGTTGAAGTTTGAAGTTTGAAGTTGAAGTTTGAAGTTGAATTTGAAGTTGAATTTGAAGTTGAAGTTTGAAGTTGAAGTTTGAAGTTGAAGTTTGAAGTTGAAGTTTGAAGTTGAAGTTTGAAGTTGAAGTTTGAAGTTGAAGTTTGAAGTTGAAGTTTGAAGTTGAAGTTTGAAGTTGAAGTTGAAGTTGAAGTTGAAGTTTGAAGTTTGAAGTTGAAGTTTGAAGTTGAAGTTTGAAGTTGAAGTTTGAAGTTGAAGTTTGAAGTTGAAGTTTGAAGTTGAAGTTTGAAGTTGAAGTTTGAAGTTGAAGTTTGAAGTTGAAGTTTGAAGTTGAAGTTTGAAGTTGAAGTTTGAAGTTGAAGTTTGAAGCTTAAGTTTAAAGTTGAAGTTTGAAGTTGAAGTTTGAAGTTGAAGTTTGAAGTTGAAGTTTGAAGTTGGAATTTGAAGTTGAAGTTTGAAGTTGAAGTTTGAAGTTGAAGTTTGATGTTTAAGTTTGAAGTTGAAGTTGAAGTTTGGAGTTGAAGTTTGAAGTTGAAGTTTGAAGTTGAAGTTTGAAGTTGAAGTTTGAAGTTGAAGTTTGAAGTTGAAGTTTGAAGTTGAAGTTTGAAGTTGAAATTTGAAGTTGAAGTTTGAAGTTGAAGTTTGAAGTTGAAGTTTGAAGTTGAAGTTTGAAGTTGAAGTTTGAAGTTGAAGTTTGAAGTTGAAGTTTGAAGTTGAAGTTTGAAGTTGAAGTTTGAAGTTGAAGTTGAAGTTTGAAGTTGAAGTTTGATGTTTAAGTTTGAAGTTGAAGTTTGAAGTTGAAGTTTGAAGTTGAAGTTTGAAGTTGAAGTTGAAGTTGAAGTTGAAGTTTGAAGTTTGAAGTTGAAGTTTGAAGTTGAAGTTTGAAGTTGAAGTTTGAAGTTGAAGTTTGAAGTTGAAGTTTGATGTTTAAGTTTGAAGTTGAAGTTGAAGTTTGAAGTTGAAGTTTGAAGTTGAAGTTTGAAGTGAAGTTTGAAAAGTTGAAGTTTGAAGTTGAAGTTTGAAGTTGAAGTTTGAAGTTGAAGTTTGAAGTTGAAGTTTGAAGTTGAAGTTTGAAGTTGAAGTTTGAAGTTTGAAGTTGAAGTTTGAAGTTGAAGTTTGAAGTTGAAGTTGAAGTTTGAAGTTGAAGTTTCAAGTTGAAGTTTGAGGTTGAAGTTTGAAGTTGAAGTTTGAAGTTGAAGTTTGAAGTTGAAGTTTGATGTTGAAGTTTGAAGTTGAAGTTTGAAGTTGAAATTTGGAGTTGAAGTTTGAAGTTGAAGTTTGAAGTTGAAGTTTGAAGTTGAAGTTTGAAGTTGAAGTTTGAAGTTGAAGTTTGAAGTTGAAGTTTGAAGTTGAAGTTTGAAGTTGAAGCTTGAAGTTGAAAATTTGAAGTTGAAGTTTGATGTTTAAGTTTGAAGTTGAAGTTGAAGTTTGAAGTTGAAGTTGAAGTTTGAAGTTGAAGTTTGAAGTTGAAGTTTGAAGTTGAAGTTTGAAGTTGAAGTTTGAAGTTGCAGTTTGAAGTTGAAGTTTGAAGTTGAAGTTGAAGTTGAAGTTTGAAGTTGAAGTTTGAAGTTGAAGTTTGAAGTTGAAGTTTGAAGTTGAAGTTTGAAGTTGAAGTTTGAAGTTGAAGTTTGAAGTTTGAAGTTGAAGTTTGAAGTTGAAGTTTGAAGTTGAAGTTTGAAGTTGAAATTTGAAGTTGAAGTTTGAAGTTGAAGTTTGAAGTTGAAGTTTGAAGTTGAAGTTTGAAGTTGAAGTTTGAAGTTGAAGTTTGAAGTTGAAGTTTGAAGTTTGAAGTTGAAGTTTGAAGTTGAAGTTTGAAGTTGAAGTTTGAAGTTGAAGTTTGAAGTTGAAGCTTGAAGTTGAAAATTTGAAGTTGAAGTTTGATGTTTAAGTTTGAAGTTGAAGTTGAAGTTTGAAGTTGAAGTTTGAAGTTGAAGTTTGAAGTTGAAGTTTGAAGTTGAAGTTTGAAGTTGAAGTTTGAAGTTGAAGTTGAAGTTTGAAGTTGAAGTTTGAAGTTGAAGTTTGAAGTTGAAGTTTGAAGTTGAAGTTTGAAGTTGAAGTTGAAGTTTGAAGTTGAAGTTTGAAGTTGAAGTTTGAAGTTGAAATTTGAAGTTGAAGTTTGAAGTTGAAGTTTGAAGTTGAAGTTTGAAGTTGAAGTTTGAAGTTGAAGTTTGAAGTTGAAGTTTGAAGTTGAAGTTTGAAGTTGAAGTTTGAAGTTGAAGTTTGAAGTTGAAGTTGAAGTTTGAAGTTGAAGTTTGATGTTTAAGTTTGAAGTTGAAGTTTGAAGTTGAAGTTTGAAGTTGAAGTTTGAAGTTGAAGTTGAAGTTGAAGTTGAAGTTTGAAGTTTGAAGTTGAAGTTTGAAGTTGAAGTTTGAAGTTGAAGTTTGAAGTTGAAGTTTGAAGTTGAAGTTTGAAGTTGAAGTTGAAGTTTGAAGTTGAAGTTTGAAGTTGAAGTTTGAAGTTGAAGTTTGAAGTTTGAAGTTGAAGTTTGAAGTTGAAGTTTGAAGTTGAAGTTTGAAGTTGAAGTTTGATGTTTAAGTTTGAAGTTTGAAGTTGAAGTTTGATGTTTAAGTTTGAAGTTGGAGTTTGAAGTTGAAGTTTGAAGTTGAGGTTTGAAGTTGAAGTTGAAGTTTGAAGTTTGAAGTTGAAGTTTGAAGTTGAATTTGAAGTTGAATTTGAAGTTGAAGTTTGAAGTTGAAGTTTGAAGTTGAAGTTTGAAGTTGAAGTTTGAAGTTGCAGTTTGAAGTTGAAGTTTGAAGTTGAAGTTTGAAGTTGAAGTTTTAAGTTGAAGTTTGAAGTTGAAGTTGAAGTTGAAGTTTGAAGTTTGAGGTTGAAGTTTGAAGTTGAAGTTTGAAGTTGAAGTTTGAAGTTGAAGTTTGAAGTTGAAGTTTGAAGTTGAAGTTTGAAGTTGAAGTTTGAAGTTGAAGTTTGAAGTTGAAGTTTGAAGTTGAAGTTTGAAGTTGAAGTTTGAAGTTTAAGTTTGAAGCTGAAGTTTGAAGCTGAAGTTTGAAGTTGAAGTTTGAAGTTGAAGTTTGAAGTTGAAGTTTGAAGTTGAAGTTTGAAGTTGAAGTTTGAAGTTGAAGTTTGAAGTTGAAGTTTGAAGTTGAAGTTTGAAGTTGAAGTTTGAAGTTGAAGTTTGAAGTTGAAGTTTGAAGTTGAAGTTTGAAGTTGAAGTTTGAAGTTGAAGTTTGAAGTTGAAGTTTGAAGTTGAAGTTTGAAGTTGAAGTTTGAAGTTGAAATTTGAAGTTGAAGTTTGAAGTTGAAGTTTGAAGTTGAAGTTTGAAGTTGAAGTTTGAAGTTGAAGTTTGAAGTTGAAGTTGAAGTTTGAAGTTGAAGTTTCAAGTTGAAGTTTGAGGTTGAAGTTTGAAGTTGAAGTTTGAAGTTGAAGTTTGAAGTTGAAGTTTGATGTTGAAGTTTGAAGTTGAAGTTTGAAGTTGAAATTTGAAGTTGAAGTTTGAAGTTGAAGTTTGAAGTTGAAGTTTGAAGTTGAAGTTTGAAGTTGAAGTTTGAAGTTGAAGTTTGAAGTTGAAGTTTGAAGTTGAAGTTTGAAGTTGAAGCTTGAAGTTGAAAATTTGAAGTTGAAGTTTGATGTTTAAGTTTGAAGTTGAAGTTGAAGTTTGAAGTTGAAGTTGAAGTTTGAAGTTGAAGTTTGAAGTTGAAGTTTGAAGTTGAAGTTTGAAGTTGAAGTTTGAAGTTGCAGTTTGAAGTTGAAGTTTGAAGTTGAAGTTGAAGTTGAAGTTTGAAGTTGAAGTTTGAAGTTGAAGTTTGAAGTTGAAGTTTGAAGTTGAAGTTTGAAGTTGAAGTTTGAAGTTGAAGTTTGAAGTTTGAAGTTGAAGTTTGAAGTTGAAGTTTGAAGTTGAAGTTTGAAGTTGAAATTTGAAGTTGAAGTTTGAAGTTGAAGTTTGAAGTTGAAGTTTGAAGTTGAAGTTTGAAGTTGAAGTTTGAAGTTGAAGTTTGAAGTTGAAGTTTGAAGTTTGAAGTTGAAGTTTGAAGTTGAAGTTTGAAGTTGAAGTTTGAAGTTGAAGTTTGAAGTTGAAGCTTGAAGTTGAAAATTTGAAGTTGAAGTTTGATGTTTAAGTTTGAAGTTGAAGTTGAAGTTTGAAGTTGAAGTTTGAAGTTGAAGTTTGAAGTTGAAGTTTGAAGTTGAAGTTTGAAGTTGAAGTTTGAAGTTGAAGTTGAAGTTTGAAGTTGAAGTTTGAAGTTGAAGTTTGAAGTTGAAGTTTGAAGTTGAAGTTTGAAGTTGAAGTTGAAGTTTGAAGTTGAAGTTTGAAGTTGAAGTTTGAAGTTGAAATTTGAAGTTGAAGTTTGAAGTTGAAGTTTGAAGTTGAAGTTTGAAGTTGAAGTTTGAAGTTGAAGTTTGAAGTTGAAGTTTGAAGTTGAAGTTTGAAGTTGAAGTTTGAAGTTGAAGTTTGAAGTTGAAGTTTGAAGTTGAAGTTGAAGTTTGAAGTTGAAGTTTGATGTTTAAGTTTGAAGTTGAAGTTTGAAGTTGAAGTTTGAAGTTGAAGTTTGAAGTTGAAGTTGAAGTTGAAGTTGAAGTTTGAAGTTTGAAGTTGAAGTTTGAAGTTGAAGTTTGAAGTTGAAGTTTGAAGTTGAAGTTTGAAGTTGAAGTTTGAAGTTGAAGTTGAAGTTTGAAGTTGAAGTTTGAAGTTGAAGTTTGAAGTTGAAGTTTGAAGTTTGAAGTTGAAGTTTGAAGTTGAAGTTTGAAGTTGAAGTTTGAAGTTGAAGTTTGATGTTTAAGTTTGAAGTTTGAAGTTGAAGTTTGATGTTTAAGTTTGAAGTTGGAGTTTGAAGTTGAAGTTTGAAGTTGAGGTTTGAAGTTGAAGTTGAAGTTTGAAGTTTGAAGTTGAAGTTTGAAGTTGAATTTGAAGTTGAATTTGAAGTTGAAGTTTGAAGTTGAAGTTTGAAGTTGAAGTTTGAAGTTGAAGTTTGAAGTTGCAGTTTGAAGTTGAAGTTTGAAGTTGAAGTTTGAAGTTGAAGTTTGAAGTTGAAGTTTGAAGTTGAAGTTGAAGTTGAAGTTGAAGTTTGAAGTTTGAAGTTGAAGTTTGAAGTTGAAGTTTGAAGTTGAAGTTTGAAGTTGAAGTTTGAAGTTGAAGTTTGAAGTTGAAGTTTGAAGTTGAAGTTTGAAGTTGAAGTTTGAAGTTGAAGTTTGAAGTTGAAGTTTGAAGTTGAAGTTTGAAGTTGAAGTTTGAAGTTGAAGTTTGAAGTTGAAGTTTGAAGTTGAAGTTTGAAGTTGAAGTTTGAAGTTGAAGTTTGAAGTTGAAGTTTGAAGTTGAAGTTTGAAGTTGAAGTTTGAAGTTGAAGTTTGAAGTTGAAGTTTGAAGTTGAAGTTTGAAGTTGAAGTTTGAAGTTGAAATTTGAAGTTGAAGTTTGAAGTTGAAGTTTGAAGTTGAAGTTTGAAGTTGAAGTTTGAAGTTGAAGTTTGAAGTTGAAGTTTGAAGTTGAAGTTTGAAGTTGAAGTTTGAAGTTGAAGTTTGAAGTTGAAGTTTGAAGTTGAACTTTGAAGTTGAAGTTTGAAGTTGAAGTTTGAAGTTGAAGTTTGAAGTTGAAGTTTGAAGTTGAAGTTTGAAGTTGAAGTTTGAAGTTGAAGTTTGAAGTTGAAGTTTGAAGTTGAAGTTTGAAGTTGAAGTTTGAAGTTGAAGTTTGAAGTTGAAGTTTGAAGTTGAAGTTTGAAGTTGAAGTTTGATGTTTAAGTTTGAAGTTGAAGTTGAAGTTTGAAGTTGAAGTTTGAAGTTGAAGTTTGATGTTTAAGTTTGAAGTTGAAGTTGAAGTTTGAAGTTGAAGTTTGAAGTTGAAGTTTGAAGTTGAAGTTTCAAGTTGAAGTTTAAAGTTGAAGTTTGAAGTTGAAGTTTGAAGTTGAAGTTTGAAGTTGAAGTTTGAAGTTGGAATTTGAAGTTGAAGTTTGAAGTTGAAGTTTGAAGTTGAAGTTTGATGTTTAAGTTTGAAGTTGAAGTTGAAGTTTGGAGTTGAAGTTTGAAGTTGAAGTTTGAAGTTGAAGTTTGAAGTTGAAGTTTGAAGTTGAAGTTTGAAGTTGAAGTTTGAAGTTGAAGTTTGAAGTTGAAATTTGAAGTTGAAGTTTGAAGTTGAAGTTTGAAGTTGAAGTTTGAAGTTGAAGTTTGAAGTTGAAGTTTGAAGTTGAAGTTTGAAGTTGAAGTTTGAAGTTGAAGTTTGAAGTTGAAGTTTGAAGTTGAAGTTTGAAGTTGAAGTTTGAAGTTGAAGTTTGATGTTTAAGTTTGAAGTTGAAGTTTGAAGTTGAAGTTTGAAGTTGAAGTTTGAAGTTGAAGTTGAAGTTTGAAGTTTGAAGTTGAAGTTTGAAGTTGAAGTTTGAAGTTGAAGTTTGAAGTTGAAGTTTGAAGTTGAAGTTTGAAGTTGAAGTTTGAAGTTGAAGTTTGAAGTTGAAGTTTGAAGTTGAAGTTTGAAGTTGAAGTTTGAAGTTGAAGTTTGATGTTTAAGTTTGAAGTTGAAGTTTGAAGTTGAAGTTTGAAGTTGAAGTTTGAAGTTGAAGTTTGAAGTTGAAGTTTGAAGTTGAAGTTTGATGTTTAAGTTTGAAGTTGAAGTTGAAGTTTGAAGTTGAAGTTTGAAGTTGAAGTTTGAAGTTGAATTTTGAAGTTGAAGTTTGAAGTTGAAGTTTGAAGTTGAAGTTTGAAGTTGAAGTTTGAAGTTGAAGTTTGAAGTT
This sequence comes from Eutolmus rufibarbis, assembly GCA_963920795.1. NCBI lineage: Eukaryota > Metazoa > Arthropoda > Insecta > Diptera > Asilidae > Eutolmus > Eutolmus rufibarbis. Next base: position 22,396,170 of record OY987208.1, on the reverse strand, counting down.
GAAGTTGAAGTTTGAAGTTGAAGTTTGAAGTTGAAGTTTGAAGTTAAAGTTTGAAGTTGAAGTTTGAAGTTGAAGTTTGAAGTTGATGTTTGAAGTTGAAGTTTGAAGTTGAAGTTTGAAGTTGAAGTTTGAAGTTGAAGTTTGAAGTTGAAGTTTGAAGTTGAAGTTTAAGTTTAAGTTTGAAGTTGAAGTTTGAAGTTGAAGTTTGATGTTTAAGTTTGAAGTTGAAATTTAAGTTTGAAGTTGAAGTTTGAAGTTGAAGTTTGAAGTTGAAGTTTGAAGTTGAAGTTTGAAGTTGAAGTTTGAAGTTGAAGTTTGAAGTTGAAGTTTGAAGTTGAAGTTGAAGTTTGAAGTTGAAGTTTGAAGTTGAAGTTTGAAGTTGAAGTTGAAGTTGAAGTTTGAAGTTGAAGTTTGATGTTTAAGTTTGAAGTTGAAGTTGAAGTTTGAAGTTGAAGTTTGAAGTTGAAGTTTTTTTTTTTTTTTTTTTTTTTTTTGTAAATACTTTTATTTGTCTTTTATGTATTAGACCTTACCAGGTCTCTAGCATAAGGTTTATCAAATACTTAAATCTAAGTTTAACAACTCCCTTGCCCGTGCCGAGGGTGTTGTGTGGAGGTCTGCTACATTATGCCTTTATGGTGTTGCCTGCGTAGATGAGCTTCTTTTTGATGGACCGTCGGAAGTCCTTGTACAGTTGATATACCAGGTTGAAAGCTACCAGTGAGATGAGAACGATGAGCAGCGTCTGGATGTTTCCGGGGTTCACATCGACCGGTTTTACTATGATTGAGTTGATGATTTCTCCTGTGTTATCCACCTGCTTCGTTTGCGTGCTCCCCATATTGACTGCCGGGAGCTTCGGTTGATCGGGCTATTTGTACCAGATCAATTGGGTCAATTCGCTTTAGTCGGCGGTATTTTTTTGAGGTGAGTAGCTTGCTGGCTGTTTTGTTAGGGTGAATGCCCAGGCGGTCAGCGTATTTACTGCTGAGCTTGACGGCCTCTTGTTCCACTGTATTTAGGCCCATATCTCTTAGTAGTATGTCATTGCGAACGTATTTGGGGGCTCCCAAAATGGCCCTAATTATTTTGCTTTGCGCGCGTTGGATTTTGGCTAAGTTTGTTGTTTTCGCGGTCCCCCAGAGTTGGAGTCCGTAGGTCCAAATGGGTTTTATTATGGCTTTATAGATGGTTATTTTACAGTTTAAGTCAAGTTTTGACCTACTGTTTAGAAGCCAATAGAGATTGTTATAGGTGAGTTTTATTTGTTCGCTTTTTTTGTTGATATGGGATTTCCATGTGAGTCTCCTGTCCAGGTGTAAGCCTAGATATCTAACTTCACTCTTGATGGTAACGGGTTTATTGTTTATTTTAATGGCTTTGCATGTTTGCTTTTTAAGAGTGAAGGTTATTTGTTCACACTTTGTTTCATTGAGGGTGATACCCCACTTTGATGCCCATTCATTTATGCGGTTGATATGCTGTTGGAGTTCTCTATACGCGGTCTGCAGATTAGGATGAGTGAAGAGTACTGCCGTGTCATCAGCGAATGTTGTGGTCGTTATTTGGTTGTTGGTGGGTAGGTCGGCTGTGTAGAGGAGATAAAGTGTGGGGCCAAGGACGCTTCCCTGTGGCACCCCAGCATTGATCGGATAAGATGCACTTAGATGGTCGTTATACTTCACTTTGAATGCCCTCTGGCTTATGTAGCTAGTTAGGATCTGGTGGAACTGGCCTGGGAGTAGCGTTTTGATTTTATAAAGAAGTCCATTGTGCCACACTTTGTCGAAGGCTTGTGCCACGTCGAGGAAGAGCCCTACACAATACTTTTTTCCTTCAAATGCCGTCTTTATCTCATTCACTATCTTGTGGACCTGTTCGATGGTGCTATGCCCATCTCGAAATCCGAATTGGTGATCTGGTATTACGTTGTTTGATTGTAATGCTGCCTTCATTTTTTCTAGCAGCAGTTTTTCAAATATTTTAGACAAGATGGGTAGAAGGCTAATAGGCCTGTAAGATTCTATTTTTGTCCTGTCTTTCCCAGGCTTTGGTATTATTATAATTGTGGCTAATTTCCAAGCCTTTGGATAATAATTTAAGCGAAGTATAGCATTAAAGATGTTTGTTATCCCTTTGATGCTACACATAGGGAGAGCTTTTACCAGTTTACCAGTGATACCATCATGGCCCGATGCTTTAGAGGTGTTAATGCTTGCTATTTGCCTATGTACTTCCTTGATTTTGAATTTAATTTGGTTTGTTGATGGAGTTGGAGTCATTGGAGGGAGGGTGGTCTCCGGTGGGATGGTAGGATTGAAGACTTTCGCTAGGTGCTGCGCAAAGGCCTCTGCCTTTTCTTCTGGGCTGCAAATCCAATTGCCTTTTTGATCTCTGACCGGGGCATCCGGTTGAATGGGTTTTTTAATTCGTTTGGTGGTTTTCCAGAGCGAGTAATTTGTATCAGGTAGATGGTTCAGCTCTGAGACGAACTCGTTAATGCATGCACTTTTCTCTTCCGCAAGCTTTTGTTTGAGTAGTTTAGTGGCTTGATTTAGGGATTTTTTAGCCTCAGGGGATCTGTACTGCTGCCATCTGGCCTTGGCTTTTCTTTTGTCTTTAATTAGATCAAGTATAGAGCTGTTGGCGGGGGAATATGTCCTGTCTGGGTGAGAATTTACTAATGGAGGGGTGGAGATCTCGGCGCATTCTCTGATAGCTGAGTTCATGTACTCGATTGCGTTGTCGATATCCTCAATTGACTTTAGTTTGATATGTGGGCAAAATGATTCACCTATTAGTTTTTGGAACTTCTTCCAGTTTGTTTTGTGAGACGTGAGGTTGTTGGGTCTGCATGTAATCATGGGTCTGCTGGAGAGAGTGAAAATGGTGGGCGCATGATCAGAGGATAGGTCCATTGTGGTTTCGGCGCTAATCTGGTCTGCATTGATGTTTTTATAGATGCAGAAGTCAATGATGTCTGGTATTTTCTTCCTGTCCGTTGGCCAATAGGTGGGTTTACCACCAGCTGAGCAGAGCAGATTGTTGTTGAGAATAGATTTTAATAGTTGCTTGCCTTTTGGGGTGCTGAGGCGAGATCCCCAGTGTGGGGACTTGGCATTATAATCCCCAATTGCCAGGAAGCGGTGTCCTAGGGATTGGAAGAATTTGTCGAATTCGGCTGTGGTGATGGGGTACTTAGGCGGGCAGTAGACGGCTGCTATGTTGAATTTAATCGTGCTCGCGCTTATATTTATTGCAGTGTAGTGGATGTTTTCCAGCTGCTCATTGGGCAAGCGATGGTGTTTGATTCTGCTTTTGATTAGTATTGCCGTTCCCCCGTGGGATTTATCTTGTGGGTGGTTGGTGGTGTAGCAGATGTACCCAGGGATCTTGCATTTGTTTCTGCTTGTTAAGTGTGTTTCTGATACTAACATTATATCTATTTCATTTGTGTGCATGAATTTTTCTAATTCTAGTAGGTGGCCTTTTATGCCGTTTGCATTCCATTGGGCTATTTTTATTTGGCTCATGGTTTAAGTAATTTTAATAGAATTTCTGTCTGTTTATTTAGGGTATTTTGCATTTGTTGCATCGCGGTTGTAAGTTGTTGTATATTTGCCGCTAGTGACATCAGTATCTGTGTGGTATAGTCTTGTTGGGGGTAGTGTGGCGGCACTGGGTTGTTTTTAAGTACATTGGCGTAAGAGATGGGGTTCTCGCACTGTGCTTGGGCTGCTTGGGTTATTGGACCTGCTGGGCTGTGAAAAGTGGGCCGAGGTGGATTGAGGGGTTTTGTTGTCTGGGGGTACCTTTGGGTTGTTTTGGTACGGTTTATTGTTTGATACACTGGGCACCCTCTATAGTTTGCGGTGTGACTACCGTTGCAGTTGCTGCATTTCTTTACTGAGGGATCTTCTCGGTTTTTGGTACAAGATCGTACTGGGTGGCATTCGCCACAAGCTACACAGACGCTGGTTAGCCTGCAGTAAGTTTTTGAGTGTCCGAACTGTTGACAGTTTTGACACTGTATTGGGCTATGTCGCTTGTAGGGTTCCTCTACAGATATTTTTCTGTTTAGTACATATCGAACATCATAGATGGGGTGTGTCTTGCCTTTGGGTGGTTTACTGCAGGCTGGATCAAGCTCTACCCTGAACATGGGTTGAGGTTGCTTGAACTTGTTAATTATATTTATGATAGATTTCACTTGATACCCTTGGGATTCTAGGTCTGCTTTTATTTCAGCAGGGTCTACGTTGTGGTCGATACCCTTTAGGACAACCCGCAGCCCTTTAGCGCTCTTCAATTGGTACGTGTAAAACTTTTTTCCAATTTTGTCAAGCCAGTTTACAATTTGCGTATAGGCTACCTCGCTGCTGACTTGCAGTTTGGTTTCATAAATTTCGCCTTTTTTCAGGTCAACTATGTAGTATTTATTTTTTCCTATAATTTCATCAATGCTTTTGGTAAGCGCGTTATTACTGCGTTCGCGTATGTATATAGGCGGTGGTTTATGCTGGGGTGTTGCAGGTTCTTGTTCTTCGTCAGTGCTTAGTAGTGCAAAGCTGTTA
>OY987208.1:22373622-22391396 GCA_963920795.1 Eutolmus rufibarbis | reverse complement strand
TTGAAGTTGAAGTTTGAAGTTGAAGTTTGAAGTTGAAGTTTGAAGTTGAAGTTTGAAGTTGAAGTTTGAAGTTGAAGTTTGAAGTTGAAGTTTTAAGTTGAAGTTTGAAGTTGAAGTTTGAAGTTGAAGTTTGAAGTTGAAGTTTGAAGTTAAAGTTGAAGTTTGAAGTTGAAGTTGAAGTTTGAAGTTGAAATTTGAAGATGAAGTTTGAAGTTGAAGTTTGAAGTTGAAGTTTGAAGTTGAAGTTTGAAGTTGAAGTTTGAAGTTGAAGTTTGAAGTTGAAGTTTGAAGTTGAAGTTTGAAGTTGAAGTTTGAAGTTGAAGTTTGAAGTTGAAGTTTGAAGTTGAAGTTTGAAGTTGAAGTTTGAAGTTGAAGTTTGAAGTTGAAGTTTGAAGTTGAAGTTTGAAGTTGAAGTTGAAGTTGAAGTTTGAAGTTGAAGTTGAAGTTTGAAGTTGAAGTTTGAAGTTGAAGTTTGAAGTTGAAGTTTGAAGTTGAAGTTTGAAGTTGAAGTTTGAAGTTGAAGTTTGAAGTTGAAGTTTGAAGTTGATGTTTGAAGTTGAAGTTTGAAGTTGAAGTTTGAAGTTGAAGTTTGAAGTTGAAGTTTGAAGTTGAAGTTTGAAGTTGAAGTTTGAAGTTGAAGTTTGAAGTTGAAGTTTGAAGTTGAAGTTTGAAGTTGAAGTTTGAAGTTGAAGTTTGAAGTTGAAGTTTGAAGTTGAAGTTTGAAGTTGAAGTTTGAAGTTGAAGTTTGAAGTTGAAGTTTGAAGTTGAAGTTTGAAGTTGAAGTTTGAAGTTGAAGTTTGAAGTTGAAGTTGAAGTTTGAAGTTGAAGTTTGAAGTTGAAGTTTGAAGTTGAAGTTTGAAGTTGAAGTTTGAAGTTGAAGTTTGAAGTTGAAGTTTGAAGTTGAAGTTTGAAGTTGAAGTTTGAAGTTGAAGTTTGAAGTTGAAGTTTGAAGTTGGAAGTTGAATTTGAAGTTTGAAGTTGAATGCGTTGAAGTCCTTGAAGTTGAAGTTGGTAATTCCTAATCCTAATCCTAAATCCTAATCTGAAGTTGAAGTCTGAAGTCTAATCCTAAGTTGAAGTCTAAGTTGAAGTCTGAAGTCTAATCCTAAATCCTGAAGTTTGAAGTCTGAATCTGAAGCTAATCCTGAAATCCTAATCCTAAATCCTAATCCTGAAGCCTAATCCTAATCCGAAGTCCTGAATCCTAATCCTAAATCCGAATCCTAAATCCGAATCCTAAATCCTAATCCTAAATCCTAATCCTAACTCCTAAATCCTAATCCTAAATCCTAATCCTAAAGCCTAATCCTAAAGTCCTAATCCTAATCTAAATCCTAATCCTAAATCCTAATCCTAATCCTATCCTAAATCCTAATCCGAAATCCTAATCCTAAATCCTAATCCTAATCCTAATCCTAAATCCTAATCCTAAATCCTAATCCTAAATCCTAATCCTAAATCCTAATCCTAAATCCTAAGCCTAATCCTAATCCTAAATCCTAATCCTAAATCCTAATCCTAAATCCTAATCCTAAATCCTAATCCTAAATCCTAATCCTAAATCCTAATCCTAAATCCTAATCCTAAATCCTAATCCTAAATCCTAATCCTAAATCCTAAGTCCTAAATCCTAATCCTAAATCCTAATCCTAAATCCTAACCTAATCCTAAATCCTAATCCTAATCCTAATCCTGAATCCTAAATCCTAATCCTAAATCCTAATCCTAAATCCTAATCCTAAATCCTAATCCTAAATCCTAATCCTAAATCCTAATCCTAAATCCTAATCCTAAATCCTAATCCTAAATCCTAATCCTAAATCCTAATCCTAAAACCTAATCCTAAATCCTAATCCTAAATCCTAATCCTAAATCCTAATCCTAAATCCTAATCCTAATCCTAAATCCTAAATCCTAATCCTAAATCCTAATCCTAATCCTAATCCTAAATCCTAATCCTAAATCCTAATCCTAAATCCTAATCCTAAATCCTAATCCTAAATCCTAATCCTAAATCCTAATCCTAAATCCTAATCCTAAATCCTAATCCTAAATCCTAATCCTAAATCCTAAGCCTAAATCCTAATCCTAAATCCTAATCCTAAATCCTAATCCTAAATCCTAATCCTAAATCCTAATCCTAAATCCTAATCCTAAATCCTAATCCTAAATCCTAATCCTAAATCCTAATCCTAAATCCTAATCCTAAATCCTAAATCCTAATCCTAAATCCTAATCCTAAATCCTAATCCTAAATCCTAATCCTAAATCCTAATCCTAAATCCTAATCCTAAATCCTAATCCTAAATCCTAATCCTAAATCCTAATCCTAAATCCTAATCCTAAATCCTAATCCTAAATCCTAATCCTAAATCCTAATCCTAAATCCTAATCCTAAATCCTAATCCTAAATCCTAATCCTAAATCCTAATCCTAAATCCTAATCCTAAATCCTAATCCTAAATCCTAATCCTAAATCCTAATCCTAAATCCTAATCCTAAATCCTAATCCTAAATCCTAATCCTAAATCCTAATCCTAAATCCGAATCCTAAATCCTAATCCTAAATCCTAATCCTAAATCCTAATCCTAAATCCTAATCCTAAATCCTAATCCTAAATCCTAATCCTAAATCCTAATCCTAAATCCTAATCCTAAATCCTAATCCTAAATCCTAATCCTAAATCCTAATCCTAAATCCTAATCCTAAATCCTAATCCTAAATCCTAATCCTAAATCCTAATCCTAAATCCTAATCCTAAATCCTAATCCTAAATCCTAATCCTAAATCCTAATCCTAAATCCTAATCCTAAATCCTAATCCTAAATCCTAATCCTAAATCCTAATCCTAAATCCTAATCCTAAATCCTAATCCTAAATCCTAATCCTAAATCCTAATCCTAAATCCTAATCCTAAATCCTAATCCTAAATCCTAATCCTAAATCCTAATCCTAAATCCTAATCCTAAATCCTAATCCTAAATCCTAATCCTAAATCCTAATCCTAAATCCTAATCCTAAATCCTAATCCTAAATCCTAATCCTAAATCCTAATCCTAAATCCTAATCCTAAATCCTAATCCTAAAACCTAATCCTAAATCCTAATCCTAAATCCTAATCCTAAATCCTAATACTAAATCCTAATCCTAAATCCTAATCCTAAATCCTAATCCTAAATCCTAATCCTAAATCCTAATCCTAAATCCTAATCCTAAAACCTAATCCTAAATCCTAATCCTAAATCCTAATCCTAAATCCTAATCCGAAATCCTAAATCCTAATCCTAAATCCTAATCCTAAATCCTAATCCTAAATCCTAATCCTAATCCTAAATCCTAATCCTAAATCCTAATCCTAAATCCTAATCCTAAATCCTAATCCTAAATCCTAATCCTAAATCCTAATCCTAAATCCTAATCCTAAACCTAATCCTAAATCCTAATCCTAAATCCTAATCCTAAATCCTAATCCTAATCCTAAATCCTAATCCTAAATCCTAATCCTAACTCAACCCTAATCCTAAATCCTAATCCTAAATCCTAATCCTAAATCCTAATCCTAAATCCTAATCCTAAATCCTAATCCTAAATCCTAATCCTAAATCCTAATCCTAAATCCTAATCCTAAATCCTAATCCTAAATCCTAATCCTAAATCCTAATCCTAAATCCTAATCCTAAATCCTAATCCTAAATCCTAATCCTAAATCCTAATCCTAAATCCTAATCCTAAATCCTAATCCTAAATCCTAATCCTAAATCCTAATCCTAAATCCTAATCCTGAAATCCTAATCCTAAATCCTAATCCTAAATCCTAATCCTAAATCCTAATCCTAAATCCTAATCCTAAATCCTAATCCTAAATCCTAATCCTAAATCCTAATCCTAAATCCTAATCCTAAATCCTAATCCTAAATCCTAATCCTAAATCCTAATCCTAAATCCTAATCCTAAATCCTAATCCTAAATCCTAATCCTAAATCCTAATCCTAAATCCTAATCCTAAATCCTAATCCTAAATCCTAATCCTAAATCCTAATCCTAAATCCTAATCCTAAATCCTAATCCTAAATCCTATCCTAAATCCTAATCCTAAATCCTAATCCTAATCCTAATCCTAAATCCTAATCCTAAATCCTAATCCTAAATCCTAATCCTAAATCCTAATCCTAAATCCTAATCCTAAATCCTAATCCTAAATCCTAATCCTAAATCCTAATCCGAAATCCTAATCCTAAATCCTAATCCTAAATCCTAATCCTAATCCTAATCCTAAATCCTAATCCTAAATCCTAATCCTAAATCCTAATCCTAAATCCTAATCCTAAATCCTAATCCTAAATCCTAATCCTAAATCCTAATCCTAAATCCTAATCCTAAATCCTAATCCTAAATCCTAATCCTAAATCCTAATCCTAAATCCTAATCCTAAATCCTAATCCTAAATCCTAATCCTAAATCCTAATCCTAAATCCTAATCCTAAATCCTAATCCTAAATCCTAATCCTAAATCCTAATCCTAAATCCTAATCCTAAATCCTAATCCTAAATCCTAATCCTAAATCCTAATCCTAAATCCTAATCCTAAATCCTAATCCTAAATCCTAATCCTAAATCCTAATCCTAAATCCTAATCCTAAATCCTAATCCTAAATCCTAATCCTAAATCCGAATCCTAAATCCTAATCCTAAATCCTAATCCTAAATCCTAATCCTAAATCCTAATCCTAAATCCTAATCCTAAATCCTAATCCTAAATCCTAATCCTAAATCCTAATCCTAAATCCTAATCCTAAATCCTAATCCTAATCCTAATCCTAAATCCTAATCCTAAATCCTAATCCTAAATCCTAATCCTAAATCCTAATCCGAAATCCTAATCCTAAATCCTAATCCTAAATCCTAATCCTAAATCCTAATCCTAATCCTAATCCTAAATCCTAATCCTAAATCCTAATCCTAAATCCTAATCCTAATCCTAATCCTAAATCCTAATCCTAAATCCTAATCCTAAATCCTAATCCTAAATCCTAATCCTAAATCCTAATCCTAAATCTAATCCTAAATCCTAATCCTAAATCCTAATCCTAAAGCCTAATCCTAAATCCTAATCCTAAATCCTAATCCTAAATCCTAATCCTAAACCTAAATCCTAATCCTAAATCCTAATCCTAAATCCTAATCCTAAATCCTAATCCTAAATCCTAATCCTAAATCCTAATCCTAAATCCTAATCCTAAATCCTAATCCTAAATCCTAATCCTAAAGCCTAATCCTAAATCCTAATCCTAAATCCTAATCCTAAATCCTAATCCTAAATCCTAATCCTAAATCCTAATCCTAAATCCTAATCCTAAATCCTAAGCCTAAATCCTAATCCTAAATCCTAATCCTAAATCCTAATCCTAAATCCTAATCCTAAATCCTAATCCTAAGCCTAATCCTAAATCCTAATCCTAATCCGAATCCTAAATCCTAATCCTAAATCCTAATCCTAAATCCTAATCCTAAATCCTAAGCCTAAATCCTAATCCTAAAGCCTAATCCTAAATCCTAATCCTAAATCCTAATCCTAAATCCTAAATCCTAATCCTAATCCTAATCCTACTCGCAACCCCAATCCTAAATCCTAATCCTAAATCCTAATCCTAACTTCTAATCCTAAATCCAAATCCTAAATCCTAATCCTAAATCCTAATCCTAAATCCTAAGCCACACCAGCTCGCCCTACGACCCCCCCCCCCCTTCTTCTGCTTCCCCTCCTCTATCACTCTACACAACCCCAACCCCCAGCCCCTTCCCCCATCACCTTCCCCCTTCCCCATCCCCTTCCCCTCCACCCAACCCCAACTCACCTGCCACTACCCCTCCGAACACGCCCCCACTACCAACTCAACTTCACACTTCAACTTCCACTTCAACTTCAAACTTCACTTCAACTTCACGTCAACCACTCCACAACTCACTTCACTTCACTTCACTTCAACTTCAACTTCAAACTTCAACTTCAACTTCAACTTCAAACTTCAAACTTCAACTTCAAACTTCAACTTCAAACTTCACTTCAAACTTCAACTTCAAACTACAACTTCAAACTTCAACTTCAAACTTCAACTTCAAACTTCAACTTAAAACTTCAACTTCAAACTTCAACTTCAAACTTCAACTTCAAACTTCAACTTCAAATTTCACTTCAAACTTCAACTTCAAACTTCAACTTCAAACTTCAACTTCAAACTTCAAATTCAAACTTCAACTTCAAACTTCAACTTCAAACTTCAACTTCAAACTTCAACTTCAAACTTCAACTTCAAACTTCAACTTCAAACTTCAACTTCAAACTTCAACTTCAAACTTCAACTTCAAATTTCAACTTCAAACTTCAACTTCAAACTTCAACTTCAAACTTCAACTTCAAACTTCAACTTCAAACTTCAACTTCAAACTTCAACTTCAAACTTCAACTTCAAACTTCAACTTCAAACTTCAACTTCAAACTTCAACTTCAAACTTCAACTTCAAACTTCAACTTAAAACTTCAACTTCAAACTTCAACTTCAAACTTCAACTTCAAACTTCAACTTCAAATTTCAACTTCAAACTTCAACTTCAAACTTCAACTTCAAACTTCAACTTCAAACTTCAAATTCAAACTTCAACTTCAAACTTCAACTTCAAACTTCAACTTCAAACTTCAACTTCAAACTTCAACTTCAAACTTCAACTTCAAACTTCAACTTCAAACTTCAACTTCAAACTTCAACTTCAAACTTCAACTTCAAACTACAACTTCAAACTTCAACTTCAAACTTCAACTTCAAACTTCAACTTAAAACTTCAACTTCAAACTTCAACTTCAAACTTCAACTTCAAACTTCAACTTCAAATTTCAACTTCAAACTTCAACTTCAAACTTCAACTTCAAACTTCAACTTCAAACTTCAAATTCAAACTTCAACTTCAAACTTCAACTTCAAACTTCAACTTCAAACTTCAACTTCAAACTTCAACTTCAAACTTCAACTTCAAACTTCAACTTCAAACTTCAACTTCAAACTTCAACTTCAAATTTCAACTTCAAACTTCAACTTCAAACTTCAACTTCAAACTTCAACTTCAAACTTCAACTTCAAACTTCAACTTCAAACTTCAACTTCAAACTTCAACTTCAAACTTCAACTTCAAACTTCAACTTCAAACTTCAACTTCAAACTTCAACTTCAAACTTCAACTTCAAACATCAACTTCAAACTTCAACTTCAAACTTCAACTTCAAACTTCAACTTCAAACTTCAACTTCAAACTTCAACTTCAAACTTCAACTTCAAACTTCAACTTCAAACTTCAACTTCAAACTTCAACTTCAACTTCAAACTTCAACTTCAAACTTCAACTTCAAACTTCAACTTCAAACTTCAACTTCAAACTTCAACTTCAAACTTCAACTTCAAACTTCAACTTAAAACTTCAACTTCAAACTTCAACTTCAAACTTCAACTTCAAACTTCAACTTCAAATTTCAACTTCAAACTTCAACTTCAAACTTCAACTTCAAACTTCAACTTCAAACTTCAACTTCAAACTTCAACTTCAAACTTCAACTTCAAACTTCAACTTCAAACTTCAACTTCAAACTTCAACTTCAAACTTCAACTTCAAACTTCAACTTCAAACTTCAACTTCAAACTTCAACTTCAAACTTCAACTTCAAACTTCAACTTCAAACTTCAACTTCAAACTTCAACTTCAAACTTCAACTTCAAACTTCAACTTCAAACTTCAACTTCAAACTTCAACTTCAAACATCAACTTCAAACTTCAACTTCAAACTTCAACTTCAAACTTCAACTTCAAACTTCAAATTCAAACTTCAACTTCTAACTTCAACTTCAAACTGCAACTTCAAACTGCAACTTCAAACTTCAAGTTTAATCGCGAACTTCAACTTCTAACTTCAACTTCAAACTTCAACTTCAAACTTCAAACTTCAACTTCAAACTTCAACTTCAAACTTCAACTTAAAACTTCAACTTCAAACTTCAACTTCAAATTTCAACTTCAAACTTCAACTTCAAACTTCAACTTCAAACTTCAACTTCAAACTTCAACTTCAAACTTCAACTTCAAACTTCAAACTTCAACTTCAAACTTCAACTTCAAACTTCAACTTCAAACTTCAAACTTCAACTTCAAACTTCAACTTCAAACTTCAACTTCAAACTTCAACTTAAAACTACAACTTCAAACTTCAACTTCAAACTTCAACTTCAAACTTCAACTTCAAACTTCAACTTCAAACTTCAACTTCAAACTACAACTTCAAACTTCAACTTCAAACTTCAACTTCAAACTTCAACTTAAAACTTCAACTTCAAACTTCAACTTCAAACTTCAACTTCAAACTTCAACTTCAAATTTCAACTTCAAACTTCAACTTCAAACTTCAACTTCAAACTTCAACTTCAAACTTCAACTTCAAACTTCAACTTCAAACTACAACTTCAAACTTCAACTTCAAACTTCAACTTCAAACTTCAACTTCAAACTTCAACTTCAAACTTCAACTTCAAACTTCAACTTCAAACTTCAACTTCAAACTTCAACTTCAAATTTCAACTTCAAACTTCAACTTCAAACTTCAACTTCAAACTTCAACTTCAAACTTCAACTTCAAACTTCAACTTCAAACTTCAACTTCAAACTTCAACTTCAAACTTCAACTTCAAACTTCAACTTCAAACTTCAACTTCAAACTTCAACTTCAAACTTCAACTTCAAACTTCAACTTCAAACTTCAACTTCAAACTTCAACTTCAAACTTCAACTTCAAACTTCAACTTCAAACATCAACTTCAAACTTCAACTTCAAACTTCAACTTCAAACTTCAACTTCAAACTTCAACTTCAAACTTCAACTTCAAACTTCAACTTCAAACTTCAACTTCAAATTTCAACTTCAAACTTCAACTTCAAACTTCAACTTCAAACTTCAACTTCAAACTTCAACTTCAAACTTCAACTTCAAACTTCAACTTCAAACTTCAACTTCAAACTTCAACTTCAAATTTCAACTTCAAACTTCAACTTCAAACTTCAACTTCAAACTTCAACTTCAAACTTCAACTTCAAACTTCAACTTCAAACTTCAACTTCAAACTTCAACTTCAAACTTCAACTTCAAACTTCAACTTCAAACTTCAACTTCAAACTTCAACTTCAAACTTCAACTTCAACTTCAAACTTCAACTTCAAACTTCAACTTCAAACTTCAACTTCAAACTTCAACTTCAAACATCAACTTCAAACTTCAACTTCAAACTTCAACTTCAAACTTCAACTTCAAACTTCAACTTCAAACTTCAACTTCAAACTTCAACTTCAAACTTCAACTTCAAACTTCAACTTCAAACTTCAACGTCAAACTTCAACTTCAAACTTCAACTTCAAACTTCAACTTCAAACTTCAACTTCAAACTTCAACTTCAAACTTCAACTTCAAACTTCATCTTCAAATTTCAACTTCAAACTTCAACTTCAACTTCAAACTTCAACTTTAACTTCAAACTTCAACTTCAAACTTCAACTTCAAACTTCAACTTCAAACTTCAACTTAAAACTTCAACTTCAAACTTCAACTTCAAACTTCAACTTCAAACTTCAACTTCAAACTTCAACTTCAAACTTCAACTTCAAACTTCAACTTCAAACTTCAACTTCAAACTTCAACTTCAAACTTCAACTTCAAATTTCAACTTCAAACTTCAACTTCAACTTCAAACTTCAACTTTAACTTCAAACTTCAACTTCAAACTTCAACTTCAAACTTCAACTTCAAACTTCAACTTTAACTTCAAACTTCAACTTCAAATTTCAACTTCAAACTTCAACTTCAAACTTCAACTTCAAACTTCAACTTCAAACTTCAACTTCAAACTTCAACTTCAAACTTCAACTTCAAACTTCAACTTCAAACTTCAACTTCAAACTTCAACTTCAAACTTCAACTTCAAACTTCAACTTCAAACTTCAACTTCAAACTTCAACTTCAAACTTCAACTTCAAACTTCAACTTCAAACTTCAACTTCAAACTTCAACTTCAAATTTCAACTTCAAACTTCAACTTCAACTTCAAACTTCAACTTTAACTTCAAACTTCAACTTCAAACTTCAACTTCAAACTTCAACTTCAAACTTCAACTTAAAACTTCAACTTCAAACTTCAACTTCAAACTTCAACTTCAAACTTCAACTTCAAACTTCAACTTCAAACTTCAACTTCAAACTTCAACTTCAAACTTCAACTTCAAATTTCAACTTCAAACTTCAACTTCAAACTTCAACTTCAAACTTCAACTTCAAACTTCAACTTCAAACTTCAACTTCAAACTTCAACTTCAAACTTCAACTTCAAACTTCAACTTCAAACTTCAACTTCAAACTTCAACTTCAAACTTCAACTTCAACTTCAAACTTCAACTTTAACTTCAAACTTCAACTTCAAACTTCAACTTCAAACTTCAACTTCAAACTTCAACTTCAAACTTCAACTTCAAACTTCAACTTCAAACTTCAACTTCAAACTTCAACTTCAAATTTCAACTTCAAACTTCAACTTCAAACTTCAACTTCAAACTTCAACTTCAAACTTCAACTTCAATCTTCAACTTCAAACTTCAACTTCAAACTTCAACTTCAACTTCAAACTTCAACTTCAAACTTCAACTTCAAACTTCAACTTCAAACTTCAACTTCAAACTTCAACTTCAAACTTCAACTTCAAACTTCAACTTCAAACTTCAACTTCAAACTTCAACTTCAAACTTCAACTTCAAACTTCAACTTCAAACTTCAACTTCAAACTTCAACTTCAAACTTCAACTTCAAACTTCAACTTCAAACTTCAACTTCAAACTTCAACTTCAAACTTCAACTTCAAACTTCAACTTCAAACATCAACTTCAAACTTCAACTTCAAACTTCAACTTCAAACTTCAACTTCAAACTTCAACTTCAAACTTCAACTTCAAACTTCAACTTCAAACTTCAACTTCAAACTTCAACTTCAACTTCAAACTTCAACTTCAAACTTCAACTTCAAACTTCAACTTCAAACTTCAACTTCAAACTTCAACTTCAAACTTCAACTTCAAACTTCAACTTCAAACTTCAACTTCAAACTTCAACTTCAAACTTCAACTTCAAACTTCAACTTCAAACTTCAACTTCAAACTTCAACTTCAAACTTCAACTTCAAACTTCAACTTCAAACTTCAACTTCAAACTTCAACTTCAAACTTCATCTTCAAATTTCAACTTCAAACTTCAACTTCAACTTCAAACTTCAACTTTAACTTCAAACTTCAACTTCAAACTTCAACTTCAAACTTCAACTTCAAACTTCAACTTAAAACTTCAACTTCAAACTTCAACTTCAAACTTCAACTTCAAACTTCAACTTCAAACTTCAACTTCAAACTTCAACTTCAAACTTCAACTTCAAATTTCAACTTCAAACTTCAACTTCAAACTTCAACTTCAAACTTCAACTTCAAACTTCAACTTCAAACTTCAACTTCAAACTTCAACTTCAACTTCAAACTTCAACTTTAACTTCAAACTTCAACTTCAAACTTCAACTTCAAACTTCAACTTCAAACTTCAACTTCAAACTTCAACTTCAAACTTCAACTTCAAACTTCAACTTCAAACTTCAACTTCAAACTTCAACTTCAAACTTCAACTTCAAACTTCAACTTCAAACTTCAACTTCAAACTTCAACTTCAAATTTCAACTTCAAACTTCAACTTCAAACTTCAACTTCAAACTTCAACTTCAAACTTCAACTTCAATCTTCAACTTCAAACTTCAACTTCAAACTTCAACTTCAACTTCAAACTTCAACTTCAAACTTCAACTTCAAACTTTAAGTTTAATCGTCAACTTCAACTTAAAAATTCAACTTCAAACTTCAACTTCAAACTTCAACTTCAAACTTCAAATTCAAACTTCAACTCCTAACTTCAACTTCAAACTGCAACTTCAAACTTCAAGTTTAATCGCGAACTTCAACTTCTAACTTCAACTTCAAACTTCAAACTTCAACTTCAAACTTCAACTTCAAACTTCAACTTCAAACTTCAACGTCAAACTTCAACTTCAAACTTCAACTTCAAACTTCAACTTCAAACTACAAACTTCAACTTCAAACTTCAACTTCAAACTTCAACTTCAAACTTCAAACTTCAACTTCAAACTTCAACTTCAAACTTCAACTTCAAACTTCAACTTCAAACTACAACTTCAAACTTCAACTTCAAACTTCAACTTCAAACTTCAACTTAAAACTTCAACTTCAAACTTCAACTTCAAACTTCAAATTCAAACTTCAACTTCAAACTTCAACTTCAAACTTCAACTTCAAACTTCAACTTCAAACTTCAACTTCAAACTTCAACTTCAAACTTCAACTTCAAACTTCAACTTCAAACTTCAACTTCAAATTTCAACTTCAAACTTCAACTTCAAACTTCAACTTCAAACTTCAACTTCAAACTTCAACTTCAAACTTCAACTTCAAACTTCAACTTCAAACTTCAACTTCAAACTTCAACTTCAAACTTCAACTTCAAACTTCAACTTCAAACTTCAACTTCAAACTTCAACTTCAAACATCAACTTCAAACTTCAACTTCAAACTTCAACTTCAAACTTCAACTTCAAACTTCAACTTCAAACTTCAACTTCAAACTTCAACTTCAAACTTCAACTTCAAACTTCAACTTCAAACTTCAACTTCAACTTCAAATTTCAACTTCAAACTTCAACTTCAAACTTCAACTTCAAACTTCAACTTCAAACTTCAACTTCAAACTTCAACTTCAAACTTCAACTTAAAACTTCAATTTCAAACTTCAACTTCAAACTTCAACTTCAAACTTCAACTTCAAATTTCAACTTCAAACTTCAACTTCAAACTTCAACTTCAAACTTCAACTTCAAACTTCAACTTCAAACTTCAACTTCAAACTTCAACTTCAAACCTCAACTTCAAACTTCAACTTCAAACTTCAACTTCAAACTTCAACTTCAAACTTCAACTTCAAACTTCAACTTCAAACTTCAACTTCAAACTTCAACTTCAAATTTCAACTTCAAACTTCAACTTCAAACTTCAACTTCAAACTTCAACTTCAAACTTCAACTTCAAACTTCAACTTCAAACTTCAACTTCAAACTTCAACTTCAAACTTCAACTTCAAACTTCAACTTCAAACTTCAACTTCAAACTTCAACTTCAAACTTCAAGTTTAATCGTCAACTTCAACTTAAAAATTCAACTTCAAACTTCAACTTCAAACTTCAACTTCAAACTTCAACTTCAAACTTCAAATTCAAACTTCAACTTCTAACTTCAACTTCAAACTGCAACTTCAAACTTCAAGTTTAATCGCGAACTTCAACTTCTAACTTCAACTTCAAACTTCAACTTCAACTTCAAACTTCAACTTCAAACTTCAACTTCAAACATCAACTTCAAACTTCAACTTCAAACTTCAACTTCAAACTTCAACTTCAAACTTCAACTTCAAACTTCAACTTCAAACTTCAACTTCAAACTTCAACTTCAAACTTCAACTTCAAACTTCAACTTCAACTTCAAACTTCAACTTCAAACTTCAACTTCAAACTTCAACTTCAAACTTCAACTTCAAACTTCAACTTCAAACTTCAACTTCAAACTTCAACTTCAAACTTCAACTTCAACTTCAAACTTCAACTTCAAACTTCAACTTCAAACTTCAACTTCAAACTTCAACTTCAAACTTCAACTTCAAACTTCAACTTCAAATTTCAACTTCAAATTTCAACTTCAAACTTCAACTTCAAACTTCAACTTCAAACTTCAACTTCAAACTTCAACTTCAAACTTCAACTTCAAACTTCAACTTCAAACTTCAACTTCAAACTTCAACTTCAAACTTCAACTTCAAACTTTAACTTCAAACTTCAACTTCAAACTTCAACTTCAAACTTCAACTTCAAACTTCAACTTCAAACTTCAACTTCAAACTTCAACTTCAAACTTCAACTTCAAACTTCAACTTCAAACTTCAACTTCAAACTTCAACTTCAAACTTCAACTTCAAACTTCAACTTCAAATTTCAACTTCAAACTTCAACTTCAAACTTCAACTTCAAACTTCAACTTCAAACTTCAACTTCAAACTTCAACTTCAAACTTCAACTTCAAATTTCAACTTCAAACTTCAACTTCAAACTTCAACTTCAAACTTCAACTTCAAACTTCAACTTCAAACTTCAACTTCAAACTTTAAGTTTAATCGTCAACTTCAACTTAAAAATTCAACTTCAAACTTCAACTTCAAACTTCAACTTCAAACTTCAAATTCAAACTTCAACTCCTAACTTCAACTTCAAACTGCAACTTCAAACTTCAAGTTTAATCGCGAACTTCAACTTCTAACTTCAACTTCAAACTTCAAACTTCAACTTCAAACTTCAACTTCAAACTTCAACTTCAAACTTCAACGTCAAACTTCAACTTCAAACTTCAACTTCAAACTTCAACTTCAAACTTCAACTTCAAACTTCAAACTTCAACTTCAAACTTCAACTTCAAACTTCAACTTCAAACTTCAAACTTCAACTTCAAACTTCAACTTCAAACTTCAACTTCAAACTTCAACTTCAAACTACAACTTCAAACTTCAACTTCAAACTTCAACTTCAAACTTCAACTTAAAACTTCAACTTCAAACTTCAACTTCAAACTTCAACTTCAAACTTCAACTTCAAATTTCAACTTCAAACTTCAACTTCAAACTTCAACTTCAAACTTCAACTTCAAACTTCAAATTCAAACTTCAACTTCAAACTTCAACTTCAAACTTCAACTTCAAACTTCAACTTCAAACTTCAACTTCAAACTTCAACTTCAAACTTCAACTTCAAACTTCAACTTCAAACTTCAACTTCAAACTTCAACTTCAAACTTCAACTTCAAACTTCAACTTCAAACTTCAACTTCAAACTTCAACTTCAAACTTCAACTTCAAACTTCAACTTCAAACTTCAACTTCAAACTTCAACTTCAAACTTCAACTTCAAACTTCAACTTCAAACTTCAACTTCAAACTTCAACTTAAAACTTCAACTTCAAACTTCAACTTCAAACTTCAACTTCAAACTTCAACTTCAAATTTCAACTTCAAACTTCAACTTCAAACTTCAACTTCAAACTTCAACTTCAAACTTCAAATTCAAACTTCAACTTCAAACTTCAACTTCAAACTTCAACTTCAAACTTCAACTTCAAACTTCAACTTCAAACTTCAACTTCAAACTTCAACTTCAAACTTCAACTTCAAACTTCAACTTCAAACTTCAACTTCAAACTACAACTTCAAACTTCAACTTCAAACTTCAACTTCAAACTTCAACTTAAAACTTCAACTTCAAACTTCAACTTCAAACTTCAACTTCAAACTTCAACTTCAAATTTCAACTTCAAACTTCAACTTCAAACTTCAACTTCAAACTTCAACTTCAAACTTCAAATTCAAACTTCAACTTCAAACTTCAACTTCAAACTTCAACTTCAAACTTCAACTTCAAACTTCAACTTCAAACTTCAACTTCAAACTTCAACTTCAAACTTCAACTTCAAACTTCAACTTCAAATTTCAACTTCAAACTTCAACTTCAAACTTCAACTTCAAACTTCAACTTCAAACTTCAACTTCAAACTTCAACTTCAAACTTCAACTTCAAACTTCAACTTCAAACTTCAACTTCAAACTTCAACTTCAAACTTCAACTTCAAACTTCAACTTCAAACTTCAACTTCAAACATCAACTTCAAACTTCAACTTCAAACTTCAACTTCAAACTTCAACTTCAAACTTCAACTTCAAACTTCAACTTCAAACTTCAACTTCAAACTTCAACTTCAAACTTCAACTTCAAACTTCAACTTCAACTTCAAACTTCAACTTCAAACTTCAACTTCAAACTTCAACTTCAAACTTCAACTTCAAACTTCAACTTCAAACTTCAACTTCAAACTTCAACTTCAAACTTCAACTTAAAACTTCAACTTCAAACTTCAACTTCAAACTTCAACTTCAAACTTCAACTTCAAATTTCAACTTCAAACTTCAACTTCAAACTTCAACTTCAAACTTCAACTTCAAACTTCAACTTCAAACTTCAACTTCAAACTTCAACTTCAAACTTCAACTTCAAACTTCAACTTCAAACTTCAACTTCAAACTTCAACTTCAAACTTCAACTTCAAACTTCAACTTCAAACTTCAACTTCAAACTTCAACTTCAAATTTCAACTTCAAACTTCAACTTCAAACTTCAACTTCAAACTTCAACTTCAAACTTCAACTTCAAACTTCAACTTCAAACTTCAACTTCAAACTTCAACTTCAAACTTCAACTTCAAACTTCAACTTCAAACTTCAACTTCAAACTTCAACTTCAAACTTCAAGTTTAATCGTCAACTTCAACTTAAAAATTCAACTTCAAACTTCAACTTCAAACTTCAACTTCAAACTTCAACTTCAAACTTCAAATTCAAACTTCAACTTCTAACTTCAACTTCAAACTGCAACTTCAAACTTCAAGTTTAATCGCGAACTTCAACTTCTAACTTCAACTTCAAATTTCAACTTCAACTTCAAACTTCAACTTCAAACTTCAACTTCAAACATCAACTTCAAACTTCAACTTCAAACTTCAACTTCAAACTTCAACTTCAAACTTCAACTTCAAACTTCAACTTCAAACTTCAACTTCAAACTTCAACTTCAAACTTCAACTTCAAACTTCAACTTCAACTTCAAACTTCAACTTCAAACTTCAACTTCAAACTTCAACTTCAAACTTCAACTTCAAACTTCAACTTCAAACTTCAACTTCAAACTTCAACTTCAAACTTCAACTTCAAACTTCAACTTCAAACTTCAACTTCAAACTTCAACTTCAAACTTCAACTTCAACTTCACACTTCAACTTCACACTTCAACTTCAAACTTCAACTTCAAACTTCAACTTCAAACTTCAACTTCAAATTTCAACTTCAAATTTCAACTTCAAACTTCAACTTCAAACTTCAACTTCAAACTTCAACTTCAAACTTCAACTTCAAACTTCAACTTCAAACTTCAACTTCAAACTTCAACTTCAAACTTCAACTTCAAACTTCAACTTCAAACTTTAACTTCAAACTTCAACTTCAAACTTCAACTTCAAACTTCAACTTCAAACTTCAACTTCAAACTTCAACTTCAAACTTCAACTTCAAACTTCAACTTCAAACTTCAACTTCAAACTTCAACTTCAAACTTCAACTTCAAACTTCAAATTCAAACTTCAACTTCAAACTTCAACTTCAAACTTCAACTTCAAACTTCAACTTCAAACTTCAACTTCAAACTTCAACTTCAAACTTCAACTTCAAACTTCAACTTCAAACTTCAACTTCAAATTTCAACTTCAAACTTCAACTTCAAACTTCAACTTCAAACTTCAACTTCAAACTTCAACTTCAAACTTCAACTTCAAACTTCAACTTCAACTTCAAACTTCAACTTTAACTTCAAACTTCAACTTCAAACTTCAACTTCAAACTTCAACTTCAAACTTCAACTTCAAACTTCAACTTCAAACTTCAACTTCAAACTTCAACTTCAAACTTCAACTTCAAACTTCAACTTCAAACTTCAACTTCAAACTTCAA